>SMLS01067863.1:0-53329 GCA_004785975.1 Popillia japonica
CTATTTTAAAAAGTAGATCCTGTCCTATTTTTGTTTCTAAATTGATACTAGAACATGCGCAGAAGTACTTTTGGCAGATTGGCCAACATCGGAAAATAAATACAAGTTCAGTATATTATTGGAAACCCAGGTAGGTTATGTTGGTCAAGTTGGTAGCACTTGAAACCTGTTTAGTAGCGCCATCACGTATTGATTTGTTGTACTCCCACCTAAAAAGTACATATTTAGAAAATCCTAGAATAGAATCTAGTATAGAAAAAGTATGAATCTAGCATGGTGTAAAGTAGCTTTAATTCTATATTTCACTTATACTCAATTTGAAAAATAAAGTAGGGTGTGGAGGTATTATATCTTCATTTCAATAGATTAAATTGTATTATGGGGTTATCATAAAGTACGGGATATATTTTAAATTATTCTAACTTGTTAATAACAAATTCAGTTAATAACCAAAAATAAACGAAATCTAATTGTTTAAAAAATGGGTTCTAATATGCCCGAAACCAGTTACGGCAATTGATCAATATGACCACGATTTTGTTTTTGTAATATTACCAACCTTTCCTCCAAATTGAAAACAGCATTCTGTAACATTTTTGGTAGAATTGCACTAATGGGTGTAGCGTTGTTGTTCATCTTCTAAACACTATACTTTTTAAATAACTCCACAGTCAGTAATCCGCTGGGTTAAGATCAGGTGATCTTGGTGGCCATTTGCGAAATGACTGCTTAACACACGAATTTGAGAAACGTTGGTTGACTGGTCAGAAAATATGCGAAGGTGCTCTATCCTGCATACAAATGATGTTTTCAGTCCGTTTTGCTTGTTTTATAGCTTGTGGAATAATATAATCTCAACATTTGTAACTTTCGCTGTTTATAGTTACAAATGCGGGTTTTCCATTGTGCATTGCCCCGTAAAAATACGAACCAATGATAAAATTAGCTGTAAAACTGCACCAAACGGCGATTTCTTTTTTATCATGGAGATTTTGAACGAGTTCTTGTGGATTTTCTGCAGACCAGATTCTACAGTTCTGAGTATTGACTCCACTATTTAGAGTAAAATGTACCTCATCTACCCATAAAATACGGGATAATCATTCGGGCTCAGCTTCCATCTGTGCCAAAGTTAGAATATTGCGTAAAATTTTCCAAACCATGGCAGACGGCACTTGTAATTGCTTCAATATCACATTGACTTTGTTGTTACACTATGATTCCCATAGCTACAGTAAAATTCCATTCCTTAGATTTCGTTTCGTTTATTTTTTGTTATTAACTTAATTTGTTAAATTGTAATAATTGAAAATATATCTCTTACTGTATGATAACATTTATTTTCATTGTGATCTGAGACAACCTGTATATTGAAAATCACAATTATGCAGTGATAGATTACATTAGTAGTAAAGGGACAGCGAAGCTGATTGTAACTAGCTACAATACAGTTACACTTTACGAAATGGAAAAATTCTTTTAGTGACAGTTACAATGATGAGAGATTAAATTAAATATTCACAATAATAATTGCAGTAACGCTGGTGGGAGCTGGCAGTGTTTATAAGGTTCGGGCATTCGATGAAAAGTTACATCAAGTAATTTTTGTACATTAGGTAAAATTAAATTTAAGAAATATTTCTTTTTATTAGCTTTACTCTAAAATTAGTGATTTTTTAATTTAGTTTCATGTTTGTTAAATCACAAGGATTATTATTGCTAGTCTGGTAAGTAGCTGCAGCACTGATGGTTAAATACGTTAGACACAAAAGAACAGAGGCATATTTTGGCGACGAACGCGGTTCGTATAAGGTTTGTTCCATCATGACCCATCTAATGCGTTCATGAATTAGTTCATGGATTGATAAGGGCGCATGTGCGCTCCGTGTACTGATACAAAAACTTATCGAAAATAAAGTTTGTTGGAACGGTGTTTATATCTGTTCTTAATCGCAGGACTTCTTGTTTGTAAATATGTAGAACAACCCTTAAATGCGCATGCGTCGGCGAACCGTCCATATCGATCCGTAGCATCGATACATGGACGCATTTGATAGTTCACGAAGTCGTTCATGTACGAGTTCATAGCATTGTTGGAACACTTTGCTAATAATCCGTAAGATCGACCAGATACTCGTTGGAACATTTTTTGTGTAGTGCGCATGTGGCTGACGTCCATCTGACGATCAGCGGGCGTGATGGAACAAACCTATAGTTTCGTATAGTTGGAAGCGTTCGTTTTGGCGATGAACTTATGACGTCACGTTGAACACGGTTCGACGAACACATGAACACAGGTTGAGAGGAGTGTTTAGAATCTGCGTTCGTTAATATTGAAGTTTCTCGATAAAATCCGTACTATACAGATGGCGTCAAGTCGAGTTTTTACATTCAGTTTGAGGTTATTGCAGGTTATTGTTCATATTATTGGTACTCATCATCATATTATCAATTATATATTATATATGTATATATTAAATATATTATAAAAACTATAAAATCATGGAAATGCCAATACCAAAGGATGCGTACGTTATCGATTTTAAAGAGGGTTGTTTATTGTTAAAACATTTTAAAGAAATCTGTATTTAAATAATGTGGCAACCATTCTTCATGCATTCTTCATAATAGTGTGTTTTTCATGAATAATGCTGCACAAGAAAACTTTTGCCGTTTTCACAAAATTTTCCCCAGGTTGTTTAATATCGTCATGCATTACAATGCTACAATTGTCTTCACCATTCGCAATTATATACTATGGTAAGAGCTTTTGAATTAATTTTTGAATAAGTTCGGTAACTGTCAATAATTTTAATAACAAAAGCTTATAGGTTAGTTTTTTCAGTGAATGGTGCATAATTAGGAACACCACGTTTTCGCGCAGACTAACATGATGTCATCATTTTATTAACCGTGTTCAAAAGTATTATGAACCGCGTTCGTCGCCAAAATACGCCTCAGGTTATTGTGTAATACATATATACATTGTGGTACATATATAGTTGCACAACATTGTAACTACAAATCTTTTGTGCATTTTTTTATACAACTTATCTTTCGTTGTCTCATCGTTGTTCATATAATGTACAGGCTGTAACAAGTTTGCGCGTGAGACAGTATGTATACTGTTGTGCAAATGCCCTTTTTATTTGGAGCATACGTGTAATTTTTAATGACATCTGTATTTAAAATCTAATTTTTACATAGTATTTCATGAACACCTGGTAACATTATATTTCGATTTTTAGGCTCTAAATTCTTAATACCTAACTTATCAATACGTATTAAGCCTTTGGTTCACACATACTAGGGTCATCCTGAATTAACAGCTTTCGCACATACATATATTACAACAGTGCTAATGAAGCAGACCGAAGTCAGTAGCCACATATTTCCGGACTGAGTTTGTCCACTTGTTTGTCCTTGGAATTGGATTCAATTTGCAAAACCGAATTGGCTGTATTCATTAATAAAGTAGACAAAGCAGGAACCACCTAATATTGGCCTGGAGTATTATCACAACCTTCCTCATAGTATTTGGTATTGGCTGATATTGCCTGACATGCCAAAACAATCAAGCCTTTCATTGTTTTATCTTGGAGCAGCAGAAGTAATGTGAGTCTATAATAATAATATATGTATGTAATTAATAATTTAATGTCTTAACTCTTATTACAATTTCAATAATTTGTCCATATTTATTCGTAATTCATATTTTCAACTAGCATTATATTACTTCTTTCAACGAGTTTGGTAAAAAACGTTGTAAAAAACAAGAGAAGCGAAAACGGAAGACGTGGGTGCGAGACTGACTTTCTGGAAATGCGGCTAAAAGATGTAGATTGTTACAGAAATCATTTGCGAACCAGAAAAATTTGATGATCTTTTATGTAGGGTGGAATCAAAAATACAGAAATCTGACACACATCCAAAATGCATTTTCATGCGATATTTTATTTTTGTATAATGGCAAACGTACATTCCACAAACATTCGTTATCGCGATATAACATTATAAAATTTAATGTTTTTTCATCGCCCCATCTAGCCATTGCTACGAGTTTTTTTTTTCTGTGTGTTTCAATAAATTCAGGAATAAACATAACACTGGCAGTAGCAAGCTCGTGATAAACGCGTTCACACTTGCCCCTAAGCACGCTATCCTTCAGATGTAGTATGCTCAGTAGCACAAAAATAGACCGTTGTGCGATCTGGTAGCGCGCTACTTAACTAGCATGCTGTTTTGGTATACATTTGCTACTTGCTTGCTACTAGGTAGCATTTGCTCGAAAATAGTGTGCTTTCGTGCTTCTAAGTGGCATGTGTATCTCCAGCTTAAAGCCGGGTTGACACGATGACAGTAAAATGTGATAGTAACTATCATGGTAGTTTGTAATAGTACTCTCTAGAAGAGTGAAGTGTTTACACTGTGAGAGTATTTCACTGAATCATTTAAAAAAAATGGCGCTATGGCGCTCAGCAAACGACTATGTTGTATTCGTGTTGTTATGGAAATGGTATCCGTTATACAAGAGCAAAAATAAAAAAAGAATCGTCTGGATAAGAGATGGATTCGTAAACTAAATCAATTAGGTGTATCGAATACACTGTTATGCGAATTAGTTGTAGAAGATCCAGCAAGCTTTACTAATATCTTAGCTCTTTCATATCGTCTTTGCCAGATATTTGTAAAAGTAACTTCACCACGGCATCTCTTTTATTGCGATTTTTGTAGTCTGAATGACTTTTGTCCCATAAACAAGCATGTTTTTGGTATTCTTCGATAAATGTTACAATATCCAAATTATGCATCTCCTCTAACACCTACGTAGCGCAAGAAATTCAGACCTAAAATAATATTCCCAATATTGACGAAAAAGTGCGTATGAGATATGTAGTTGATCTATCAAAAAAAATTGCACATCTACGCGATGATAGTTCGCAGCGGTAGTGCTGCTCTGTTGTGATAGTACTCTCAACTAGAGCTGCTATCCGGATCCGGATAATTTACTATCCGGATCTGAGTGCTATCCGGATCCACTATCCGGATTCCCTATCCGGATCCACTATCCGGATCCCCTATCCGGATCCACTATCCGGATCCCCTATCCGAAATCTCGGATCCGGATTTGCTATCCGAAACCTCGGATCCGGATCTGCTATCCGAAACCTCACATCCGAATCTGCTATTGAAAATCATCAAATTTGCATTCTTTATGAGATTTGTATCAATAAGACTATTTTGTTCGCGAGTTCTCGCTAACATTAAAAAAATAGTAAAGAAAAAATGTTTTACGTTCCAACATTTTGCTTTGTAAAATAATAAAACAAATCAATATTATTCATTAATATTATAAGTAGCTAATAGATATTGCTATGTACAACGTTTTAAGAAGAAAATTACTTTATTGGTATGTTAAATAAATAAATAAAATGAAAAATCGAGAACAAAAGGTATGTATTTGGTCTCAAGAGAAACACAAATATAAGGTTTTACTAAATAAATACGAAATACGAGTATGAAGTAACAATTATGAAGCACAAATCGATTAATTCCAAACAAAAAAAAAGTTTGCAGTAGCACCTTTCTGCTCAATCCAGGTTTCGCATAGCGGATCCGGATCCGAAGTTTCTGATAGCGGATCCGGATCCGAGGTTTCGGATAGTGGATCCGGATTTGAGCTTTTGGATAGCGAATCCGGATCCAAGGATTCGGATAGTTTTGGATCCGGACATCCGGATCTTAATTTTGTCGGATATCTGTAGCAGTACTCTCAACTATCAAGCAGAGCGAGATAGTGCGATAGTCCTCTCACGAGAGTGCGCAAACTCTCATGCGATTGACACTATGATAGAAGCATGAGAGTTACTATCGTGATAGTTACTATCACAATTTTCTCTCATCATGTCAACCCGGCTTAAGGCAAAAGATCCACGACCCAAGCCTCGGTAAATAGACACTGGTCAATCATATTGCGCAATTTACTACGGCGTTCATCAGATCAACCAACTAGACAACTAGACGATGCGCAGCTATAGAAAAGGCAATTTACATTTTTTAAGCTAAAACGTGTTGAGTTTATTTAAATGTACTAATATTGTGCAAAAAAATACAATACAAAACCATATGCAAGAAGAGCGGGCACATTAGTAGCAGCTGTTTTAATAGTGTACTTTTTACGTTAAATAATAAAAAATAAATAAAAACGCCGGCAGAATTCCTTTTGATCTGTTTTTAACTTCATCACCTTGAGTTTCTTGCCAATTTTAATAAATAAAACGAACGACTGTCGAACGTATCTCAAATTAATTTTATTGAACTGACGTCATTCAAATCGAGCAAACAATTGATCTCGACAATTGACCTTCAAATGTGGTCTTAAATTTTTTGTTTTCTTCGCCGAATTGCTGAAGCAGTGTAAAGTAGCCGAAAACTAATACTAAAAAAAAACATTTTGCCTGTTTTATTTACCTTTGCAAATGTAAATAATAAGTAATAATAATAAAAAGTTAAGTAAAATAATGAATCAGTCTTTACATAAACAAACAAGTAATAATTTAATGCACTAGTCCAATTTGTTTAACTCGTAACAAAGCTAACTTCTGTAAATACACATTTTATGCAAGTAATTTGCAGATATACTGAGAATTTTCTGAGAAACACTTCATGTTGACATTCAACTTTCGGACATTATGCCGTTTACATTACTTGTCTACGAAAATAGACATACGTTTTTAAAATAGAAATAAAATATTCAATGAGGTTAAAGCAGGTCAAGGTAGTGCCGCTTTGCTTGGTAATTTAGCAAATCATTTACTGTTCGTACGATGCATACTAACATAAGAGCGTATCTGACTGCAATAAACTTGTTTCACACAAGGGAATTCAGCAAAAGCGTTTGATATGTACATACTTGCATTCGTCAGAATTGGTATTTTCCTTATTCGATAAATTTAATGTTTTGGATACGCGGTTTACATATGTTGAAACGAAAGGCGAGTATTTTAGTTTGGGACTGTACGATTGTCGAAACCTAAAGTGAAAATCTGAATCGAAACTCTCCTTAGCTAGGGCGTCAATCTAAGGGTCGGACTTTTACGCCCTAGCTCAGTCTGGTAATTTTTAAATCGGATAAAAATTAGGAAGGAAATTAGGAAGTAAAACCGTAGGTCCTGTGTCAATACGATGTTGGCACATAAAAAATCACTGCTGGCGGTCGGAACACCTTCAGCCAGGCAAATTTGTAGGCGAGTATATAATAAGCTTTTTGGGCTGCCGTATATAAAGATACGTATATGTATCTAGAGATACATGGAAAGTTCCGATGCTCCTAGCTTTCGCTCGGCTGTAATAAAGAATCAAAGCTCTCCTCTTGGGAATCCAATTGCGTCAGATTTTCCAATTTTAATTTGAGCGATG
Source organism: Popillia japonica (assembly GCA_004785975.1). Classification (NCBI taxonomy): domain Eukaryota; kingdom Metazoa; phylum Arthropoda; class Insecta; order Coleoptera; family Scarabaeidae; genus Popillia; species Popillia japonica. Next base: position 7,420 of record SMLS01067863.1, read on the forward strand.
GTACGAGCTACATTTAACTGTTCAGAATTATTTGTCAAGATATGGAGAAGTATACTGAAAGTTGAATATAACACGACACATTGAAGTTTTCTGTATTCCACACGACACAGATATTACGATTAAAGATTTATAATTAGAGATTTAGTATACATATATAATTGACCATCAATATTGCATGTAAAAGCACTTAGGAGAATTCCAGCTTCTAAGGGAAGATTTGCCAAAAGAAGGGGTTATGAGTCAACTTTTTTCCAAGTTTAAGTGGAACATAATTCGACCAGCCGACAAATGTGCCTGTTTGTACTACGTCTAAAGGGGCCTTTAGACGTGCCATCAAGTTTATCAAACTTGAGTGTGCACACAAATTATACATGTAGTTTTTAACCTACACTGTACATCAACATGTTTCCAAAACAAAGTATCACAAACTTAATGTATGCGTCTAGGGACATACTTTGTGAACCACACTTGATAGGAGTATATGTTTAAAATACAAATCGTTGTCCTACATATAACAACAAATCAACACATAAGAGATTATGAGACATGTTTGTACACTTATATATATAGTTCAGCTACATATTAATAAAACATCTCCGCGCTTCGAAGTTAATAAGAAACCTCATTGCATTCACATCAATCGGCTAGACGTTACTAGAAGCTATTCGACATGTATCAAAATCGAAAATGTGCTGGCCTTGTTGTTATTAAACATTTAAGTGAACTAAACCAAAAAACGGAGAAAGCTATGGTGTAAAGAGTGGTATAAGAAAAGAAGTCAATTTACACATACATATCAACTTAATGAAGGAATTAAGAACTTCTTCAAAATCAGATCTTAAAAATGATCTTCCTATGAACGACGCTCAATTTCAAATAATGCTAAAAAAAGTAGAATCAAGAATAAAAAAACAAGACACTATAATGAGAGAATAAGTGGGTTCTATCTCCTTTAATTTTTCTACTAAGGTGTTATATGCACTATGCCTGAGTTGTCTGTTACTATACTCTTTGCTTTTAATTTTCCATAAACAGGGTAGATCTCGATGAGTTTGTATGAAATCGAGAATAAACTGTTTGGAATAATTTTTTAAATCGCTCATTTTTATAACATATATAAAATACCTATATCTCTTTCGGAAGCCACTGTACCTAAGCACCCACCACCAATAAAATATATACACTATTACGTATATCAAGTCCTACCTACGTATTTACATAGACCCCAGAATTCGTACTGAATGTCTGTTTCTGTTCTTGATCCCATACAACACCTTGCCCTACACGTTAGGACTTGTTTACTGTACGTATCGCACAAACAAAAAATCAAAATATGCAGATTATTGGAATTGTGTTTGTATGCTTAGATTGTACAATTAAATTTGATAACTACACGTTTATAATGGTATGCGCAAACCTTTTTGTGCATTCATTCTGGTAAAGATATTGTTAGGTGTGGTTCTATGACTTGTTGGTACAAACAAATTTGCGAAAACAAATCGGTACAAACATGTTACACTGCAATTATTCTTAGTAACATATGATGGTACAAGCAAATAAGAACAGAAACAGAAACAATACAGATAATTTGGGGTGGAATTATGTTTGTACTGATAAGTATCACAAAAGCTATTTGTTTGGTTTGTATTAACGTATAGTTTAACATGAAACATTATAGTTATTTTGTATGTACACTCAAGTTTGATGAACTTGATGGCACGTCTAAAGGCCCCTTAAAGCATAAGAGATATCCTAAAATCACTCATTTTTACGATTGGTTATGTTATCACAGACTAGCAGGTTTAGAGATTTTATTTGATTTCGGATGACTTTTTGGAAAAGTTGTCTAATTTGTAAAGCCGATTGGCGAGTTAATAACAAAAAAACGGCTTACTTTCCAAATTTATTGGTGAATAAGAAATAGTTATGGGGGAATTGTACCATCTGCTCATAAAGAAATTAAAAACAAGTTTAAAATTTACCGAGAAAACAGCTTCTGCATTTCATTTGTTTCTCACAATTTTTGTTGTATTGAATAATATTGTGAGATTTTATTAACTTCATTTTGTCTTTTACTTCTTTAATTAAATTAATTTAAGAAGCACTCCTTTCATTTAAAATTAATTGAAGTTGTGCTTGATTCGTTAGAGTGCTATGCTGCAAACTTATCTAATTTAATTAATTGGATTTATGTGCAAAACTGATTGTCCTATAATTATGCACTAAAAATAAAATATATTTATAATTTTTTTCCAGATGTCGCTATATTACAAATGTGGACAGTTATAGCAGCACTAGTTTCCATAGCTTGGTCACTGACGTCCTATCACCGATCTGTTAGATATGCCCGAGATGACAAGGACAAAGTCCTCGTCGTTGGAACTTTTATTGCCTTTTGTTGGCACTTAACTAGTGCTAGTAAGTATTATTTTATAATTTTTAAATACAGACTGTTATGTCGTTAAACGTTTTCGTTAGTTTAAAGTAATTGGAAGTTTCATTGTTTAACGTAATAAATATTAATGAATATATTAGATTAAAATAATAGTTATATTAAATTAATATTGTATACCAATTATCCTTAAACTCGACGTTTTGTTACAGTTTCTCGAGTATTAGCTTTAAGTCTATTGGCCGCAATTTTCCCAGTATGGATGGGTGTTATTTGTGCCTTACACTGGGGTATGATGGCCATGTGGTTAGCTTTAGGGCAGCATCAGACGGCAGCTTGCAGCAATCGTTGCGAAGAACTGCTTCTATCTGCAGCGTTAGGTCTTGCCTACGTTTTAGCGTTCATATCTCCAAGGGATGGACCGACGAGATACGTTTATCTTGCCTATTATCTAGTTTGCTTTATGGAAAATACAGGGGCCTTGGTCGTATGGTAAGTAAACGAGTATACATAAGATGAAAATACTATTACAAAACATTCCGTAACTAACGTTTTTCAAAAGAAAACTGCCATGCAGTTTTCAAGATCGGTATATTCTAAAATACGTAAACATTTCCTGTTTTGTAGCATATACATGTATCACTTCTTTCGTGTAATTTTTTATAACATTCTAATTTCATTTCATTATTCTTTTTCTCACATATACATACATACATATAAATACTGAACATTACTTTAGTTTAGGGCTGTCGCTCGGATCCGGGTACCCGGTTCCGGATACCCGGGTACCCGAAATTCTTAACGCCGGTTCTACGGTTTTCAAGTATCCGATTCCGGGTACCCGTTTTTAAGTAGTCGGTTCTGGGTACCGGTTTTTGAGTAACCGGTTCCGATTCCGACATTGTTTAATAAATTACAACGTTCCGTTTTTTTTTAGATATTTCGATGGGAAAATGCCACCAAATTTCGATTCGTTCATTTAACCGGTTTTCTTTAAAATATAAGTTTTAATTATTTTTGGGTTGGTATATTGATTTTCATTAAATTTTATTTAAAATTAAAAATTGCATTTAAGTTTCGGATTAAGTTATTTTTAAAAATTATTACAATAAGTCTATAATAAAATATGTTACGTTATTTTATTTTATATTGCTTTCCAAACAGCAATTTTGTAGTCTCTATTTACTTGCACACTATATTGCTGTGTACATAGATATATTTTCAAAAACGGGTACCCGTCGTAGAAGCAAGTACTTGGCCACCCGAAAACGGTTCTAGAACGGAATAGTTGAATACGCGGTGTTTCGGGTACCCGAGTATCCGGTTCCGGGTACCCGAGTATCCGGTTCCGGGTACCCGAGTATCCGGTTCCGGATACCCGGGTATCCGATTCTAGAACCGGGTTATCCGGAACCGGTTAGTACGCTCGACGGGTCCCCGGTTCCTGAAAAAGACGGTTCCCGACAGCCTTACTTTAGTTTGTCAATTCTAATTAGCTATTGGTTTTTTACCTGAAAAATTTATCTCGCTATAAATATTTTATCATATTATGTCTCGGCTGTTTTATTTGCACTACTTACATATATTAATCTTAAGGCTTTTATATTTATTTTCCGAATTGATAGATTTAGAAGTATTTAATTTCAAGGCCTTTCAGGTTATCCATTTGCACTTTGTTTTATGATCAAATTGTAAGCTTTTAATTCGTTTCTTTTTATCTGATTCAATATAATATAAATGTAGTCAAATTAGTGTTGTCAACTGTATTAATCCTACGTTGTGGGTTCTCGTTATATTTGCAGTATGGCAATATTTAATTATGCTCAAATGCTTTATGGAACAGTTTCAATCGTGTTTGATTATCAAAATATAATTTTATGCGTTTTGCTTTTCGTGTTCCTCGATTCGTTGCTTAGAATTGAAATTTCAATTTTCAAATTTCTGAATTTGGTTTTAAAATATTTGCATAGCACCGGTTCAAGAGCAATTTTAAATTTTGCAGCTGAATAGGTTGCGAAAATGTATGAGTCAAAACGGCGATTTCTACCTTTTCAGACCAATTGTTAACAATGTTTATTCGATGCGGATGATCATAATCATTTATATAAATTAGTTATTCTCTCACAGCTTTTGCATGTACAAAATCAAACGGTGTGTGGCTTCTCATAAGTAGTCTGCCCACACCATCTGTTACATTGATGTCTTGTCCGGACAATTAAAGGATTATTTGTTGTTCTTTGGTCAGATCAAATCAAAACACATCGGTCATACCAATTAATATGCTTCTCTGTTTATATTCTACGGAGTCTTTTATGCCTTGCAGTGGAACGTTGACCCACAGAGCCCCATGCCATGATCATTCTTATACTTGATCGTGAGATAAATCTTCCAGTAGCATTAGTAAACTGATTTCGAAGCAGTTCTCTATCTCTTTTAGTTCCGGAGATATTTGTATTTGAACGTGAGGCCGAAGGATTGACGGGTTCTTAGAAAAACGAAGCAGAAAATCGCAACCGCTCGGGGTGGAATGGAAGGGGCTTACTGAGAGGATAAATTAAAAAAGAAACGATCCTCTAGCTCTTTTAGTTTCCGAAATATTCGCATTTAAGGATGTGATTTCATGGAAAGTTTTTTGCCTGTTTTCACCATCTTCAACCACTTTTCGCGATATTCCATCTCTCTCCGCAACATACTCCAGTATATACTACAACTTTCCATCATTTCCGGCCATGTTCGAAAGCATTCCGCTGCTTTCTTGCTTTGGAGTGATAAAAAGTGCCGAATAGTAGCAGAAAACTTGGATTTTTTAAAGAAACTACGGTTAGGAAAATAGTCGAAAATGATAAAAAAAATGATAAAAAAGTGGGTATTTCGATGAAAATTCAGTTTAAACGCTATTATCTCGAGAACCAGAAGAGCTACAGGGTTAATTTTTTTAAATTGATTCTCATTAAGCTGCGTGCATTGCACGCCGAATGGTTTCGATGGGAAAAACAGCAACAAAAAGGCGAATATCTCGGAAACTAAAATTGCTACAGAGAACACTCTTTTAGCGAAATCATCCTCTCGGAAAGGCGCTTCTATGGCATAGTGAACGATGGAGATTTGACCCATAGGAACGGAGATGCAAATATCTCCGACACTAAAAGAGTTAAGGAGCTGCGTTTTTGTTTTGAGATTTGTCTCGCTGAGAAGCTTCTTTTTGCTGTAGAGTGCAATTTTGTAGCTCTTTTAGTTCTCAAGATATTCACTTTTTCAAAATACATAATTTGTTTCGGAAGTAAACCAGTTACAAAACTTACGTATTTCTAGAAATTACAAGTTATCCATATTAAGCACAAGTAAAGGTAGAGCTTTTAAGAGAGTTAATTTGATAGTTGCACCACTGTGATTTAATATACTTCTCATTGAATTAAACTAACGAATGTTAATATATGTATAATCTCCGTATTAGTAGAAAGAAGAAAATCATTCGTAGATGACTGATTTCACTTTTCTTCCGGCACCGATCCGATACACTAGATAAAGAAACATTGCGGAAGGCCAATTCAATTGTATTGCTGAATCGAACAGTTACAGTGTAATCGATAACAATTATATGGTTATGTATATTCCCATACATGCCCTAAGCTATCCATGCAATGTGGTTGGATATACAATTCTTTCCAAAAGTTATAAATATACAGGGTGTATTTGAAATAAAAAAAAAAAAATAAGAATGGTAAGATACAATTACATATTATGTAGAATATAAATCCAAAAAATTTTGTTCAATTATGACGCGAATGCCAAAATTAAAACCTCCTTTATAAATTGTAATATGCGTCCGCCTATTGAACCGAGAATGTTCACCTCGATCAATCTAACGCAAGAACAGATGCCGATTTTATAAAAACAACAAGATAACGCTGATGTGTCAGTTTTTTTTTTTGAAATAGCTTTGAACGAAGAGTCCAATAATGCACACGATGTCAATATTAGATTAAATATATTTTAACTGCTTTAAGACAAAAACTTCCTGGCTCAACAAAAAATTCAAAACATTTGAGAAATTGCATATTACATCAATATTTTAACATTTAGGTATAGGGAACAGTGCTACAGTACTTTGAAGATAACTAAAATGACATTCATAATCAAGTTAATGGGGTTTACAGGTACTCATAAAAGAACGTCATATTTGCCCTTATTACCCTGTAAACCAAGAGTACTAAGTACAGTAATCGATTAGGTAATTATCCCATTATTTCAGATTACAATACGTTTCTTTTAAATCAATGCATGTCGAAATTAAACAACCTTTCCAAAAATACTGTATTTGACAAAAAATCAAAATATCTTAAAAGCTGTGATAGTTACATAGAGGGAACCTTTATCAAAATTGGTCTTATTTTTTGCATAGAATTCAAAATTGCTACTAAATATATGGTGTTCCATAAGAAAAACCATAACTTTGATGTGCCACTTTTTTGGGACACCGTATATACTAAAAAATATTTTTAGATTGTAGCCACTATTGATCTGCACAATATTGCTTTAAAAGTTTTTACAAAAATTTTACCGTTTATACACAGAAGACCGGTGAAACACCCTGTATATTATATATTACAAATACATATATTGCTTTCATACATAAACAAAATGCAACATACGTTTTATTCATAAATAAAAAAGCAATTACAACCAGTTTATACCAATTCCTACCTACTTTTATTTATTGTATATAACATTAGGTCGAAGCAATGCAATGAAATATAATAATAACGTTTATTTTCCAAAAAAACAAGTGCACAGAACTTGTAGGAAATTGTCAGAACAAAAAGAACAAAAGATAATTTAATTATTTATACTAAAAGACTAAAAGAAGTTGTCAGAACAAAAAGAACAAAAGATAATTTAATTATTTATACTAAAAGAATAAAATAAAAAGGAAAGCTCAATTCTCTACAATTAGTTCCAGTGTATATAAGAATTCTTTTAAATTGTAGTAACGGACACTTTATGAAAGGCCCTTTTAACATTATTTTAAAACTATAAACAGTTAAACTTCGCATTGTCGTGGGTAAATTATTATCGATTGTAATACCCATACATATTTACTCTGGGACGTTAGCGCAAGTCCATGAGGTGGTAAATGTATATTTTCGTTTTGCATGTTGTATCCGTGTATCGCAATACTACTTGCAAGGTACTGCTTGTTTTTGTGAATGCATAGAGATATTTCTAATATATACAAAGAAACCACTATAAGTCATTTATATTGTTTAAAGAAAGGTCTGGACGATGTTCTTTGTGAGACACCTGCCATGGGGCGAATAGCGCTCTTTTTGGAGATTAAATTTTTTTTTAGCGTACTACTGGAACATCACCAGTATATCCTATCGTAGACGGGATTCAATGTCAGCTATATATGGTCAATTATACTGGGAGGTCAAAAATAAATTTAAAAAATAGGCATACTTAAAAAATATAAATATTTTACCTTTAAATTCCGCTTTAAATAGTCTTAAACTGGAGGTCCATTCTTCGTTCTTTAGCAGTGGAAAAGTGTTGAATAACACATTCGTTAAAATCGCATATATTTGTTTTTAAAGAAATAATCGACGTTAAATGTCTTTATGCGCGAAAGTATGCATAAAGGTTGACAATAATTACCAAACAATATATATGCTCTTATTTTATTACAATAACGTATTACATTGAGATAAGAACAAATTCACTGACGAAAAAAAATGCAGATATTATTTTGCTTATTATTTTTTTTCTAAATGTACACTAAACTAAATCGAATTAAAAGAAAAGTAATATACCTAAACTCAAACGAAAAAAAAAATCTAATGAAAATCTGGTAGATTCAATAAAGATCACAAACAAATCGCTATAAACACACTCGCACTTTCGACAAACTTTGCTAAAAGAAGGTTGTTAAAACAAGGTTAAAACACATGTTTACTGTTATAAATTATAAACACAGGAACTACAGGTAAATCCGAAAACTACTTTTCCAACTACGCACTTGTGCTGCCATCCAACATTTCATCGGAAATTAACCTAAATTCGATTTCAAATAGTGGGCTTATGACCCAAACTAGATTATATACTTCGTACGTTCGGGTCGGTTCGGGCGCTGGGAGTTCTTCGGATATTTCCGCGTAGCTTTAATACGACGAGGTCAATTCGCACCGCCAGCCCAATGTTCAGGAGGTTGGAATACGAGGAACGGCCGATAAATTTTAAGTTTTTAAGTTAAGTATATTTGCGACTTTTGCGAGGAAATTACCTATTTTAATAAAACACGTAATAATTAATATTTCTTTATATATTGTCAAAATTTTTGGGAGGTCATTTACCAAATGACCCTATGGACAAGCCGCCACTGCTAATAATAGCGACATTAACCAACGGTCTCTATCGATGCTAACAATAAATTAAATTGATATTATTTTTCTTTAATGTTGCTACTTTAAAGTTATATTTTATCGAATTCTGCATCGTAATGAATAATGTTTTTCATACCACATGAAATGCCAAGACTATTCATTCTCACTGAAATATTTAATGGACGCACTTGAAACGTTTATCAATCTACAAGTGGCTTGCAATGAATAGCAGATGTTTTAATTGGCAAGCGACCAAGAAGATATTTTTGCATTTGCAGTGAATGATATAAACAACGCGCATGTAGGGTGTTTTTATACAGGTATTACAAGTTTTTAATGTGAACAAAACAACCTTCACACCTGATAAAGTAAACCAAAGTTGTTTCTTCTATATTTACTTTACTTATTTCGATTTCTATTTGGTTACCTAAACTGATATATATTAAGATGAATTAATTTTAATATCCATTACTTTTTCTTCACTTCATTTTAATGCTTGTTCATAATCATTTCCGTTATTATCGCATAAAATACAAAGGACTGTTAGTCAATAGCCTAAGAAAATAGTACTAAAGAACTACTATCCAGTAAACTAACTAAATGCTTCAGTGCAATTATTTATAAGTCAGTGTTTTAATTTCGACTAGTTAATGAATTAAAAGACAGAAAAAGGTTTTATTTAAATTTTGTCGTATTGATATTGCTTCACATTCTGTTTGTCATAGAATTTGTAAAGTTAGTACTCAGTTTTTTATCCAAATATTAGATTTAAGTTTAATCATAAATTAGAATACCCGATATAAATTTCATCCTAAAAATAACAAATTCTACGCTAGCTCAATTTATCTAATCTAATCTATAAAATTGCAAGTCTTTAAAATCAGCAGAGATTAGATTTTAATACCATGTATTTATCACTTTTCGGTAGAATATGCAGTTTATTGCCTTTCATCATGGTAAATTTAAACATATTTTTTTTTTTAGGTGCGTCGCGAGCAATTCATCGGATAATCCAATACTGTATTATGGAGCTGCCGGCGCTCAAGTGTTAGCTTTCCTATTGGCAATAACCTTCATGCTCATCTACTACAGGTACTGCCATCCTTCAACGGGCAGGAATAAGATTTTGGAGATAACGGATCCTGGGGTCTCCGATTATGACAAGCCTGAGTATAGTAAATCCCATACCCGAAAATCGTGCTCTTGATTCGTATAAGAAGCCCATATTGGGCGCGTTTATAACCTGCAAATATGCAATACACACGGATAGTGAGATAGATTAGGAGTATTATAAGATGGAACTTGTGGTAACAATGAGAATTAATTAGCGTCGTATCTCGAAAATGTATTAACGGAAAAGATATTTTTGTATGGTTGAATAGAGTATGTGTTTGATTGTTGTATAGATCGATATAGTTGGATTCGAGTATTTGGAGCAATGTTTTTAACTTGGCTTTGGTTACACTTGCGAATAAGATTGTACCGAACATTGTAATTGTAATCTTTATTAGAAAATTGCAATTGCATTGAAAGTAAAATACAAGGGGTTCCTATGATATAATCAAAATTTTCATGTCGTTTAAAATATAGCTGTTATACTCTACATCAAGTTAATAATAAGAATATGCTTGTTGATGGCGATCTGTTATAAAATACATGCTGGATAAAACATTAATATAGTTGTTTTGTTTATTAACATTTATTCTGTTTAATTCAGCGTGGCAATTAGGTAATTTTTAAATTTTATGTCACCAAGCATTGTATACAATCCATCACAGTATTATTCGAAGGTCGAATACTAACGTCAATGCGTCCAACGTTGCTTTACTATTAGTTATGGAGTTCGCAGAAATTGTGAATATAATTTCATTTGTTAATTCACTCCGGAATCTATTGGGATGTGCGCTGTTATTCACAAACATATTGAATAGTGTAGGATCGATTTTTCCAGATATGATCTGATTCTGCCCTAGTAAATGCAAAACATAATAATTTGGTTAATTTGGTTTAACTACAATTATCTACATATAATTACTAGAGCTGCTTCATCGGGGTTCATCACTTTTTATACATATTGGATACTGTTTAAAATAAATTGATTGTCAGTTTTTGCAATTCGGTATTCAAATATGAAGAAATCTTCATTCTTTTTAAATTACCAATTATGTAAAATTCAGTTGAATAACCTACATAAAAAATAATGGGCATGCTAGCATCTAGCTTGTTATGGTTAAACTTAATACCATCAAAGCAATTTATTGGATAATTATTATTTTATTATTATGTAATTTACTATTCATAGCTTTTGATTGTAGTTGCCATGCAGTTGTAGCCTAACACTAAATAACTGCAAATCTGGAAACCTGAAGTTTGTAATAACATATTTCAATTCTGAAGGATTCTAAAATTGATCTTATTTGCAAGTGTAATTTTCAGTACACAAGATGACCAAAATTCTCTTATGAAAACGCAAATTTAGTGTAAGATGTAAAATATGTACCTAACTTCAAATGTCATATTCTTTTAGCTTTTTTAGGGAGGATGTAAATTAATTCAGTAGTATTATTTATCTATAGGTTTGTTCACATATAAGGCAAACAAATTCACTCTTTCTTTAAATATCTTGCTATATATTGTAGGTATACTATATACTATGCTGCCATACAGTAAACAGTTGATATTTTACTAGAAATAATTATCAGATTCATTTTTCGTTTGTAGCATATTGCGCAATTTATTTTTGCTCTGAATAATAATAATAGTATTAATAGTCAAAACTTAAAGTAAAGGACATTTGGGACAGCGCTGCAGCGGCTTGTGGAATATAATGTAGGCAACAATTATGAAAAATAGAAATAATGTTTTATATTTTTCTTTGGTATGTTTCAAAGTTATCTTTACTATATGTATCCTTCGAAAAATATTTTCTACTGATGCACTAAAACTGCATTAGAAATCAATATTTCGTAATGTTTGTATGGTGAATATAACCTATAGATACCAAGAGTAAGCTGTCTAAACAAGACTGAAAATTATATGCGATAGGGTAATACATCTGTTTACATTCTAAAAGTAGAAAGAATATGAATTTTCAAACATCATTGATGTTTTAATGACAGTATTCATTTATATAAGCGAAAATTTCCCTTCACTTTATGGCAATTACTCAACCCTGAAATTAAATTTGGAGGATGGATATGAAGGTGAATGCTTTTAGGGATTTCTATTTATGAGTAAATTTCTATAAATAAAATATTGCTCATGTAACAATGTCTTCCTGATTTTTGTTAAGTTTCTAACATTAACAATGAAACTGTATAATATTAAATTTTAGATTTTCGTTTATATTTATGATGTGTGTCGTAATGTTAAGTATTAGTAATATATGTATTTATTTTCGTCTTAAAATGTGGAGAACGTTAATATTTTATTTTATATAAACAAGTTTTGTTACATTATGTGTGTAAATATCTGTTGTAATTATTTCTAAGTATTATTTTCTCTTATTTATTATCTTTTGTTTAATTTGACTCGTTGCTTTCCACGTACAGAGTTTTGTAAAATAAATATTAAGATATTGCAGTTTTCTTTTTATTTCTAATCTTAAAATACAGTATTAGCGAAAATGTGATACTTACTGATATAATTTATCGTTTTCTTACTGTCTTTTTAATATTTTTTTTTTCTAATTATGTCAGTAGTTCATATTGTACTCTTAACGCCTGTTTTGTATATAGGAGGTAATAAATATATTCTATTTATTAGACGTATGTATCAAAATATATGAATAATATTCTATATAAGAAATAACAAAGGTTTTAGCTTATTAAAATATACACACACATATACATATAAAACCTGCGGATTGTAGAATTTCTAATTATACACCTACCTATTTTTACTTATTATGAGATCTGCACCTTTTTGGAAATATAAATTAAGGTAAACGATTTAAATGACGAGGCACTTTACCTTAGATTATAGTGCAACAGAATCATCTCTCGCATTCCCCAGAGAGGGACAACAAAGAAAAGAATTTGCATTTTTCTATAATGTTAGTGCCTCATTGTAAGTAATTTAGTATCTTTGCCTTTAAACATGTCATACATAGTTGCTTTTTTTCTGAGAATTTATTATATGACTTGCGTTTTAACGCATATTGTCTAACGTTGTTACTCTGCACTTCCTACTCGTTAAAGTATCCAAGTCGAAGTTTATTTCTACAACTGTGATAAGTGTATTATGCCCACCCGCGTGAAGTCACGAATCAAGCAGAACGTACTTAGTTCCTTCCTTTGCCGTATTTGAAAGATCGAAATCCAAAAAATAATATAAGCAAGTTACGTCGTTAATTGCTATTGGTACATTCAAAGAAAATCTAATCGGAAATTTAAATATGAAATGTACATTATATGTGTAATTATTGTGCTGGTGTTAGACCTTACAAGGTGTGTTATCATTATGTTGATTAGACAAATTGTAAATACAACGAAACCAGTTGCCTCTAATAGATTTTCACAAATTCCACAATTTTTATATAGAAACGGTGCAAATATTTTCAGTTCAAAATTGGGAACTTTGTTACTGTTTCTAATTAAAAGTGGTTCTTGTGTCATCATCATCGCATATTACATTGAAGCACATTCGTAAAATGTATTTCGTATAAAACGTTCTGTCTATTAGGAAACTGAAAGCTATGTTTTCGATTAGATTCATTATAGGATGTTTAAGAATTTCCGAATTTTACTCAGTACAAACGGAAACGTGTGTCAATGTTGAATATTCCTGAAACAGTAGATAAAACATTTTCTTTAGTTTTTTCTGGGGAAATATTTTATATATTAATTTAATTAGTGTCATGAATAAAGGCACTATCTCTAATAACGTTTTTTTGCATTTTCGTTTTTAATGAATAGTAAATATTCATAATATGTATGATGAATTTATTAAAGGATTTATTTTTTACTTGCTATATTGGCAACTAAACCACCATATTGTTACTCTTAATTTTTTATATATTTTTAGTAATTCAAAAACTTCTCGTTTCTAAACGTCCTATACGGTAAATTAATTTTTTGAAATATATATTTTAATGACTTTAATTCATATTTCCAAAATGAATCCCTTACCGCAACCTTGATATCAATAATTGAGTGGTTTTAGTTACTGTATTCACTGCAATTACTTTCTGTCTTTTTACCTTAATTAGTTACCTACGTAAACAATTTCTAAAGAATACTCTCTACAATTGTAATGATACACAAAAAAGTTAGTGCCGTCTGTGCCAATGCATAATTAAGAATATATGACTAATATGTACGACAATGCCTTAAACTTGCGTATAAAAAAAGAAATTATTTATGTACTGTTGAAAGCTTGGAGATATTTTAAAGAAATGTTTCATGTAGTATATATTCTATAGAGCTTACCTTATTCTATTATATTTTGTATACTAGGTAGTTATTCTACACTTATAAGGACCCAACTAATAGTTTGATGTACTTAGTTGCAGTTTAGTTTTGTATGTGTAAGATTTATTTGTCGTGTTATATGTATGTATAGAATGTAATGATATTTTGCTAGCATTGCACTTGTTAGTATCAGAAGAGACAACTTTAATTATTGAAGTCTTAGTAAATATAATAGAAATATGTACATACTTCACTTACAAAATGCAACATTTGTATTGAATTTATTTCATTTCACTGATAGTCATGAGATAAATTTCAATATAGAACAGTTCACATATTTCTTGCATTCTTCTTACTGCTTATTGTCAGGAAAAAATTAGTGCAAATTTAAAACAAGTTGTAATATAAATAAACTACTGATGACGAGTTTGCACAACCGAATTTTCAATTTTTAAAGTGATATTACCTTCTTTATTTAAGGATATATTACTATATAGGAGAAGTTATGAATACTAAAGCAATAATTTTATTAGTATCCATTTTGTACACAGGCTTTTACTTACTTTGATTTCATTTCATCCTTCCATGAGTAGTCTTCTTTGTACTTTTCTGGCTCTTTACTGTCATGCTTCAGCTGCAATTTAGTTAATTTATCATATTTTTAATCAGTGTTTTTAAAGTCAATTACGTTCTTAAATTCATACATACGTACACCGTATGAACGCCTACAAGCGGTCGATACTTAACCTGTGTACGCTATATTCTACTGTACAATTGTATTGGCAAAAATAACTTGCTCGGTCTTAGTTCAGCGATACATTACATACATTCCCTATCGAGCTGACGATCGCGGGCAAGAAATTCAAGTCTATCTATGCAGACTGCGAATGCGCTGAATTCATCACACATCTCTCAATAGAGCACGTTCTGAGTGGTAACGGTCGTTTTAGAAATAGAATATTATGCGCCGGAGCAGAAACTGTTTATGGTAAAATAATTTTACGGGAGGATTTCTGCGGAAATAACTAGAGGTAGCATACGCAGGTTAGGCATCGACTGCTAGCAGGCGTTCACAGGGTGTATTCTTTTATTCACACAGATATGCCTTATAATAGGATCAAAAATATTTTGGGCTGCTGATGAAGCGCTTAACTGAAAAAGTTGCATAATCGTGCAACAAGATACGAACGAGATTCTTTCTCTTAATCTAGTTTTCAGAAGATGTACTATTAGGCCTGTTAAATATTGCATGTTCTCTTTTAAATTGACTGAATTTTTGAATATTTAGCTAAAGCCGTTGACATTTTACTAAGAACTAAAACTATAATGTCTACCATACCAGAAGCTTAACATTTTAGGTACTGTGTATATAACTGATATCCAGGCGTCTTACATTATAATTACGACATAGGGAATGTTATACTGTCATGCATTTTTTTTGAACACCAACGTCCGAGTCTAATGAGTGTATGTCAGATAATTGTACTACCTAAATAGTATGTATTTTCACATTGCTCTCCGAACTTCTGCATTTTACAGTACACAAGTGATTTAACGTATGTACGTACGCATCATTGGAAACTTCTTTCTATCTACGTCACCAATCAAATTAGCATGTTAGTAGCCTTTTTTCACCTATTGCAGTGATTGAAAAACAATAGATAGAGGTTGTTAGTTCAAATAACACATTCTTTAATGGAATATAGAATAAAAGTGATCATGTTTTTGCTAAGAGACCGGCGAAAAGAATTCTATAATTAGTGAGTCAATACAACTAGTAGTTCGTCATTCCGAAACGTAGCGAGAACTTAAGAAAAAGATCAAGATACTACTGCTGTGTTAATTTGATCGACAGTTTCAAAACTTGATGAAACTATACAACGCCGACACACTATACTTTGATTATTCTGTAATGCCAACTCAGTGCATGCTACTGTTCTTTTTGTTACTCTTCCTACAACTTGCTTTTTTTTATCGTTTTATTGCATCACTATGATCACGATAGTTCATTCTGTTCTCTCATTTATTCCAGCGTATTTTCTAGTTGGTTACATACTCCATAGATTTCTTTTGGGAAACATTCACTTCAAAACAAGCGTTCAATTAGTCTTTACGTTCTGGACTTGTAAACCCATGTCTGTGCTTAAATTAATGGTATAACCTATTATTAATTACGGTATATGTACAGGATGGGGCAGAGTAACGAGCGATTTTGAAAAATCTGTCCAAAATAATGCAATCAATTTATCCAAACTTTATTTTCACCACCTTAAATTACATACACAAGCATTTTATGTTTTAAAAATGACTTTCATTTAAGCGTACACATTGTTCTAGTCTGGGCCTAAAGTTATTCTGCTCCACTTCTGCTCAAATTCCTTCTTTCAGGGTTCAGTTTTTCGTGGTGGATTATTCTAGTACACGTTGTTCTTAAGGTAACCCCACCAGAAATAGTCGTTCATAATGAGGTAAAGTGAACGAGTGGGCCATGCCTTCCCTATTTCGAGAGATTACGTGATTTGGAAATAAACCATTAAGAATATTCATGTTTATTCTTATTGCGTGGGAGGGTACTCCGTCCTATTGAAAAATGTCCCCTCGTTTACTTTGTACTACTGTGCTAGTTGTGAAGTTAAAAAGTTTTCGTTTCGTGGTTCATCCCTGATGAAGACATAACGCGCCACACAATGACTTTCGTGGAGAGGAAAGGTTATCGATGCATTTGTTCAGGATTTGCGTCATTCCAAAAATTAAAGTTCTGCCTAGTAACCGGACAAATAAATATGATCCTCATCACTCATCCATGATCTGTGAACACTGTCTTCATCGTCATTAATTAAATTCAAAAATTCTTCACAGAATCGTCTTCGACTCACATAATCGGTTTCTTTAAGAGCCGGAACAAGTTGGATTTTATATGGTACAGGGTACGCTCGACGTTGAGAGTTCCACCATTCCATTATTAATAATTGCTGACGATGATCGTCGAACATGACCGAAAGCATCCCCACTCCATACTAGCGGTACAGCATATTTTCTGCGTTTTTCAAAATCGCTAGTTGGTCTGCCGCACCCTGTATGTTTTGACTTACGTCAAACTTTTGTCAAGTAAGCAGTAAATCATGACATTTATAAATTAGTAACGATGTGCGTTTTGAATACATAGCTACCCAGGACGTAAAGACTAATTGAATGCTTGTTACTATCTATCTACAATTCTGTACCTATAACAATCCGTTTATTAAATTCTTTTTTGTAACTTTTCCTTGAAAATCGAGCAGTAAGTACTCGTTGAATCTTATTTATAAACGTTAGCATTTTCTTTTAGCTTTGTTAAATTAAAATGCTATCAGTACAGTGATAAGCACGCAGAAGAATGACAGACAAGTTTTCTTAACACTGACGCTTGTAACACAAAGATTTGATGCAAACAACGATTGTACTGGAACAGAAAACAAGCACTTAAAATGGGTGTTTCTAGTTTTACTATATTACAATAATTGTAACAATATGTAATATTGTTATATATTGTAACAAATATGAATATTTTTCTAATATCAAGAATTGCTTGCATCGGTTAAACATGTTACTATTTTGGGGGATCAATGGTGTATTATAGAATTATAATGACATTTTGTACTAAATTATTGCATGCATATATGTATATTGTATTTTTCGTTACCGTAGCTATTTTATTGTTATATAAAAAACAATATTTATTTATTGTTGTAGATGTTGAATTTGATATAAAAATAAAAAAGGATTTATGATTGAAGCACTTCTTGTGGTTTTATTTTCTTTATCGTTGTTTATATTAACGGTTATAAAAATACACAGACAATAAGTTAAAATCGTATTAATACAACATAAAGTAAATAATAATAGTAATAACGTTCTATAAACTAGATTAATAATCACGTTAATAAGTGGAAATTATCATTCCGCTTCGCTATTCCCATTTGACTGTGTAATGAAGACAGGTTGAGCGGTGGTACCTTGTTGGGCAACCTACGTTTATGTATATATAAAATACTGTATACAATATTATGTATTTCATACCTGTATTAGTTGAGGCTGTGAAGCTGTTGGAATAGGTGCTGTTTGTATTATCAATGGTTGAGTAGCGTTATTTTGTATTTGCATTCTAATCATCTGTAGTTGTTGTGGAGATAACTGTATCTATAAAATATAATTACCAAAATTATTTTTAAATACTGTAGTTTGTAATTTTTATAGTTGACACATGTAAAAAACGTTTTTTTTTTCAACAATCCATGGGAGAAGCACAAAGTAGATTGCAGGAGAAGAAATTAAGAGCAGTATCTCAATATATTTATTTTTGGGCTGCGCAGATTTGATCATGTTTCATGTAAATTGGCTAAGTATGTATAAGAGACGAGAAGTACAATCTCTCTCTTTGTTTCACAAAATATTACTGTACAAAACTCCCCCATATTTTTATGAAAAAATAAGATTTCGAAGCGATGTACATAACATCACGAGGCGTTTCCGGGGACTGATCTCACCTCCACTACATAGAACTTCATTATATAAGAGATATATGTATGTAAAGGTTTTGGAATAAATTTGACTTTTGTTAGAATTGCGTGTTATCATTGACCTAACAAGTGGAAAAACTATATGGATTATATAAGAGGGCATTTACTTATGTAATCTTATATATATTGCCACAATGTCTGAAGTATTTACCCCTGCGTCATTCAAACGTCGGCTCCGGGAGACTGGCCGCTGCGGACACGTTAGTGGCAACACAGATTCCCTTTCTTTGCCAATTGGTTGGGCACTTTTCTCTTTCGCGTGAAAAAGCATTGCTAAACTACTTCTGTTGTTTAGGAGGATTTATTTATTTATTTACGTATCTACGAAATATATTTGTTATACTATTTGTTGTAATCGCTATGATGGTTGCGTTTTTTTTTCTTTATCTTATTTTTTTTTCTCTCTATTTCGGGGTTTGGATGGTAGAGCAGTTAAACTGAATCTCGTCCCGTGATTTGCAGGAGCCGGGGGGACTTTTCATTGCTCTCCACTAATTTCTATTTAAAATTTGTAATATTTAATTTAATTTTATGTAATCTCTAATATTTAATGTATAATCTCCCGGTTCTCTTGCAATAAAGGAATATTATTATTATTACGTACCTATATAGTACAAAATTTGAGGAAATAACAACCACGATATAGAGACGTGGAAGTGCAAAGCAATCATTTATAATAGCTTGTCCTCTTTAAATATATTAATAATTATATGCATAAGATCATACAGAAGACCCAATTGGACCGTTTCAATATGCCGCAAGTTTTAATTTTTCAAACTAAGATAATTACATTTTCTCCACTGCTGTGTAAACTTTTGACCTTTAAACACTTTTTCGATGATCTTTAATACTATGCATCACCATTAATGCTTTATTCATATGAAGTACTTCAGGTTAACGATTGGTATGTATATTTGTTACTATGTACATATTGTGATTAGATTTGTGTCAATTATCAATATTAGACTTAGTAACTCATGCAACTTTACTAACGTCCTTTGTTTTATAGAAGACACATGTTTGCAATATAATAGTCGTTTTCTTTAATCTTCACAAGGTGCAACATGTTCCATACTTTTGGAAAACTATAATTGAAAGTGTGTCAAAATTAATAAAAGATTTTTTTTTCTATTGATTAAAGAGACTATTTTGTATATTGATAGGTAGGTTCACTACATCCCAAAATATTAAATACAAAGTAAGGTAAAGATTTTCGATTTTTCACTAAACTACCTTTATAGCTGTGTGTCTTTAATATCCTACAATCATCTACTATTTATTGTATTTTCTGGTATAATTCCAGCGTCAGAGATCTTATCAGGAAATAATAAATGATCTCTTATAAGTAAAGTAAATGTAAATTTGTTGGATAATCACTTACGGGAATTTGTTGTATTTCTCCGTTTGGTGTTACTATTTGCTGTACAATTTGAATATTACCAGTTTGATTTTGGGTTGGTGATGACGGCTGGACCGTGGCCTGTTGTATCATGACAGGTGTTTGAGCAGTTGACGTGGCAGTTGATGTTACAGTTGGTGTCTAAATATAAGTAGTAATTACGGTCGTTACTATAATTGGTTACAATTATAACAATTTTAATGTAAATTGCAGAGAAACTAATAGTTCCTTTTTTTATGAATTAACTATCGATGATGTTGATAAATAATTATAAAACATTTTTTGTGTTAATTTGTTAGATTGTTAAAGATATTGGTTAGGTACCTATGTCTTTTAATTTTTATTTCCAGTCGAAGAGCCCGAGAATTATCAATGTAGCGACTATTTGCTACTGCCATTTGAAATAATTTGTTTAACTATTCGTTGCGTTGTCCTTATAAACTCTAGTTATCTTGACTTTAATTTACTCTTAATGTAATTTATCCGTAACTTTGACGAATCACTCCATTGTATGTGTTAATCTAAAGTCAGTTTACTTTAATAAATAATCCTAAAACAAATAAGCTACATATATAGCTTGAGAATACCAGATCACTGCGATTATTTAATATTATATATTGTCCAATATACAAGATTATTCATAATCAATTTGACTATGGTTTGCTCTCGAATTTTTTTTGTCTCTAGATTGGAGGCCAGGACTATATTAACTCTTAAACTCGTTACATACAAAAGCTACATTGCCACAAATACACAGCTTTATAGAATATGTAGCAATTATAATAGCTTTGCGAAAAATTTGGATATTTTTGACATGTCGTTATACGCTTTTCAGTAATCGGTCTTTTACAACGGTATTTTTTAAGTTTATATCTATTTTTAACGTACACTTTATGACTTATTATATATTTCATTGGTCTTACTATTATTACTCTTTATATTTTCTTTTAAACTTTTTACTTAAATTTAATCGGCTTAGATGACGTTACTTTTTGTACAATTTATTTTTTTATTTTATGTATTTTGTGGAAATTTGTTTGTGATCATAACTCTTATAACTTCGCAAATATTAAATTAAATAAAAAATAAATAAAATAATGTAACACTTATACACGATTTTATAGCAGCTAGTGCATTGCGAGATTTTTATATCAAAATGTTCATGTATACAAAGATATAATAAAAAATATTCTAAATAAAAAAGATTTAGAATAAACAATAAATAATACAATTGTACGCGGTATCTAAAATGATAAAATTGTATGTATAAAATTCAATACCATTGTATTCAACATGAGATCTACTAACATGTTAAAAGTTAAATATAATATGCACATACCTGTTCTAAAGCACTAACTTGCACAGTTTGTACTGGTTGTGGCTGTACAATTTGTATTGTATTTGCTGTTTGAGCTGTGGCACTTGCAGTACTTGTCTGTGTTGGTGAATTTTGTTGCAAATTTGCATGGTGTTGCTGTGCTAATTGGAAATAGTAATGCACCTAGAATTTTGTATATATGTATGGAATATTATTTAAAATATTTCAAATAGATTGAGTGCCATAGTGAATTTTGAAAAACTTTTTTACAGAACGCCTTCATTACAATTATATACATATATAGTATTGTTGAGTATAAATTCTCAAGAAAAATCATGATGGACTCGCATTATTGGGCTACCAGATATCGATAGTTTGAACAATAGCAGTCACTATTGGTAGACATTTTTTTTAAACTATTTTATCAGAACAAAAAATAAATGTTAAGAAAGTTGTTCATACAAGAAAGTTGTTAATTAGCTATTCGTATTTTAATAAAATGATATCCATAACCAAATAGTAAATACATAATTTATGGGAAAGCCATATTCCACAGTTATCCAATTAATCATAAGTACATGAGCAGACATAATAACTAGCATGATCTATGACTTTATCAAAAGGAACTATAATAAACTTTATGGCTCTCAACCTGTCAAAAAATTGCGAAATATACCTGGTCTGAATTTACATTTCTATTTCCATCGTCTCTTGGTTTATTTGGTTTTATATCTTCTCTCGGAACAATATCAATTAAAAAATCGAATTGATCAAATTTAGTGATTGCCATTGCAATATCATTTCTCTAGAAATACCCATAAGTATTGACATCAAACAAAAATATGTTTACAAGTACCTGTAGTGTTCTCCTTTTGTTATCTTCCGTATGAATCCACGATCTCAGTGTCAATTCATGTATGAATATTTCAGCAGCTTTAGCAAATAATAAAGGAGCTTCCGCCGATATCATTTTAACATCCTCATCTAATTTCATAATTTTTTTAATCCGAGCTAATGGTAATACTTGTTGCTTTAAATCCATCTGCAATAAATAAGAAATTAAGTGCTATAATATAATGCAGCCGATTATATATTGATTACATTCCCAATTGCTTTTATTTCATCCATGATCTTCGGCCAAAATTGTTGAACATGTACTTCGCTTTGGCTCTGGCATACTTCCTCGGAATTTGCTGGTTCTTGCTTGGGCTCTACTTCACTTGAATCGCTAAATGTGGAACGATTATTTTACATATATTAGAGTAACTTAACCTTTACAGCTATAGACGGATGTTATGTTAATTCAAACGTAATTACTTACGCATTTACAAAGTACACGGACATGGTGTGAAGGTTCTATTGGATTTTATTTTCGGTAAATTTGTGGCAAATTTTAAATATACAAACAAGAAATTCACAAATCCTAAGAACCAATCATTTATTTTGGCCAACTAGTTCAATCCAATCACCTGTCACAATAACAAAAATAAGTATGGCTTCCGCCGATGCAGTTTAATGTATTAATTATAGATGTCGCAAAATTTCACCTGAAATACTTATTTGAAATTCATTGCATTGGTTTGCAATTTATTTTAGTAATTTGTTATCTAATGTACTTATACTTTTGCTTTAATTTGTAATTAAATATTCGAGGGCGTTAGATACATTTTTATTATAAACATTTCGTGACTATTGTACTATGTATAGTATTGATGTACGCGAAATGAAAAATTTTCGTTACAAATCATAAACCATTTTAGTTTAAATTTTAGGATTTATTTGGAAAAATAAATATATTTACATCTTAAACACAATTTGATGTCGTATTTGTATCTTTTGTTTCTTTATGTTAATGGATACCTACCTACTTACTGAAGTCAACGAGACACACCCCTAGCCCAAATTAAATTAAGAATTATATTTTCGATGATTTTACCCTACTTTTGCAACAACTACCTTAGTTCTTGGCTATCAGTTTTTACAATGTCTTCAACAATGTCTCTAACTCCCTCTAAAAATGTTCGATGGGATGCATGTTCGAATTGGCGTCTGGACAATGGAACAGCGTAATTCATCTCTCGTGTAGACATTCTGCAGTAATTTTTGCTGGGTACTGTCTATCATTTTCTTATCTCTAAATATTGTGGTCGCCACAGGCCACAATGATCTGGAAAGACGTGATGGTTTTATTGAATTTTGACGCTTCGAGTTGTGAGCTGTCAGTAAACCAACTCTACCTATATTGTACATATGTGCTTTTGAGCGGATTCTTGTCCATACCAGAGTAGATTCACTACCAAATGATTGACTATATCTTTATATAGCTCTTTCTTATACTTACGCAACGAGTAGGTACTTTGTTTTTGGTCTCATTATTCCATAGGTACCACCAGATTTTGAAAGAATTAATTTAGTAATTGCATGAAGACGTTACAATTCTGGAATTGTACCTAGTCTTCTGCAAGATAATTCAGTAGTATGAGGTCTTTTCCTAAGAGTTCTGACTTTTTTACTCGTTAGTATATTTTTCATCAATCAACTAACAGAAACCACTATTATTTTCTATTTATTTTTGGTATTTTAGAAAACGAATTTACTTTTATTTGGAACAATAAATAAATAAAATATTTGCGTTAAATATAATCTGAATCTCTATGCCATTTTTGTATGTCGTCGCGTAGAATGTAGTCTGTATCTAGGTTTTTGAGTTGTTGCTTTGACTGTTGCTTCAATATGATTCGTAATATGCGTTATATGCCTACTAAGAAGTGTTCTGTCGGGCGAAATTCTTTATACATAGTACTTTTTTTAGTAATTTCGTTTTGATGGGAGAAGCTCTCGTCAAACTGTAATCAAATTGTAGTCTAATTTTCTGACTTAATTTTTAACAGGATAGATAACCTGTCGATACTCAATTTTAGATCCAATCGATGCTTTATGTGGTATGCCTCCATACTTCGAATCTGCAATCCAATGACTAGCCGTGGCTGCCTGTAGGAAATTTTTACATTGTTGACATACTATGCTTCATCGAATTCAGCTGTGCGTTCTGTGATACCAGGTTCTTAGGTCGGGGATTAGCCCCATGGTTTCCTCGGCGACTCCGTCCCCCTCACGCCCAGAGTTTTTTCATTCTTCGGGAATCCGCTTCTTAACTGACTCTGTCATGTCTTTCATTTGCAAGGCGTTAGCCTGATCTCTGTCTACCAGGTCTATAGGTGGGGGTCCTTGCCACAACGAGAAGGGCTGTTCTGGAGACAGTCCTATACGTTCTGACGATATGTGGATCAGCTTTTCTTTGGATACTTAGAAAGTTCTGCCTATCAGTGTGTTTGTGCCCACGGCGTTCAAACATATTGGCGCAGCATAAGTAATAATAGAATGGATAGTGGACGTCTTTCATAGCTCTGGTCCTTTCCCTGAGGCAGTAACGTTCATGGCATAAGTTGACGCATGTCTGCTAGAGCCTTCCTAGTCTTTTCGGCTGTTATCCTGACATGGCTGCCCATTCTCATGTCCCTATCGACGTGCACCCGAGGTACCTACCTTAAGAATTCCTGGGACTGGACCACATTTTCTTCCCCTTCCTCCAATAAGAAGTACAGTTTCAGTTTTGTCCATCGCGAGTCTATGTCCACTCGAATCCAGCCATTCCGTGATGTTATGCAGTGCGTGCTGTACACCACCTCCAGCATCACTGCGGTTTTCGTGGTTACGATGATCCCTACGTCGTCTGCAGAATCAATTAGGGTAACCCTTTTATTATCTAACGAGGAAAATTGTGTGGAGACTACTTACAGCGAATCTATGATAGAAACGGATTTTGTAGCCGGTATTAAGAAAATGTTCTATTAATGCTGCGCGTACTATAGGAATCCACAATCATATGTAATTTTATAGATACCTTGTGAGAGACAACATAAGGGCGAGCGAAGAATTTGGGTGAACTCTACCAATTTGATCCGTAACACAGTGGATGTAGGGAAAAACTATAGAGGTCTGTTGATTGAGAGTTAGTTGATGGAGTAAGCAATCCTACAGCAGTGTATGGTTTTTCTGCGGAATCTACTTTTAATTTCTGGACCAATATTTTTAGTTTGATACAGAAGTATACGGCCAGTGTTATCGTTTTTTTATTTACAATATGATTAAAATTATTAACGAATTGAAAACTACACTTAAACAAATAGAAGTTTTATTAAGAATTCTTAATATATTCTTCTCATACGACTACGAAAGACAATCTTCTGTTGTTTTACAAATTACGGTTTCTTAATCAACAGAAAGCATTGTATCTTTGCTCAATCGAACTGTGTTGTTGTATTAGTAGCAATAGTATTGAATGAACGACGAAGAAATCAGTAAATAAACTAGCTTCGTCTATTTTTGTAAGTATTTTGTGAAGTACCTATTTTTCTTATTTAATTAGAACTTGAACTCTGTGGTTTGCTGGATTTGATTAACAAGAAAGTGTGCAATTAATGTGCTGTGACCTCAGTAACTCGCTGCATCATATCCTAGTCGTGAGAAAATGATATTACTACGGGATACGTGGCCATAGATATACATAACTTATTGTCATCGTATTTATCAAACAGGCAGCAATATGTGGAGAAGAATATAGGAAAATCGGACGTGATGAATATACAACGTGGGATTCCACAGGTTTCCGTGCTGGGACCTTTGGTCTTCGTCATATACGTTAACAATCTGGATGTCAACCTCTCGGCATCGTTGAATTCCCATGTTCCTAATATCTCCTAGTACCTGGTCTTCCCATCTACGTTTCGGCCTTTCTTTAGATCTGTTTCCGATTAGTTTCCAGTCTGTTAACCGGCTTACTGCCCGTTCTCCTTGCATCCTTTTCAAATGTCCGTACCACCTGTCATCTACTTCAAAGTTCATCAGCCTACGTATCTCTTCGCCTTGTATTCTCTTTGGGACATATATTGGTCTAACCATTTTCTTTTTGCATACCCTCAGCCGTTCCTTGTCTGTAGTAGTAAGTACCATGGTTTCTGCTGCATGTGTACATATTGGTCTAATGGCTGTTCTATAGACTCTAAGCTTAGTACTTGCGCTTATTCTTTTATTTTGAATTATATTTCTATACTTGTAGTGGACCCTATATCCTGCCTGTATCCTTTGTAGTAGTTCTGCTTATCGCTCGTTCTCACAACTTCAAAATTAAAATTTGCAATTTGAATACATATCATTTTCTTTATTACTTCCTTCTCTATCTACTATAATGTACTTCGTTTTCTCTTGATTTCTTTTTAGTCCCCGCTTTTCTGCTTCATGGGTTATGTTAGCTAATGTTTGTAATAAGCTACGTTTGTCTCTTGCGATAATAGCTAGATCGTCAGCATATGCTATCACTTGAACTGATTTTGTAATTATTGTCCCATTTATATTAGTCTCTTATCACTCCGTCTAAAGCTATGTATATTGAACAGCGTCGCCAATAATCCATCCCTTTGCCTCAATCCGGTATTTATGTATACATACTTCGAACTCTGTTGTTCTTGTCATTACTGCTGCTTTTGATCCACTCATTGCCATTTGCGTTAAACTTATTAACTTCTGTGGTATAGTAGGAATTGTAATTTAATATTTTGTTCATAGCACTTTTATATTATTTGATTGATAGTATGTATGAAATTTATCGTTGATCTGCCCGGTCTAAAACCATTCTGATAATCTCCAATTGTTTCTTCGACATATTTTTAGATCCTGTTCTGTATTAAACTACTGTTATGGGACGATAATGGTAATTTGGAAGCATTCTAGTATGTAGGTCATTGTGGTCATTTAATCTTTCATTTTTGATTAATTTTCTTTTGAATACATTTCTAAATTTATTGATTTTGATATTTATATCGTGCATGGACGTTTGAAATTCAAGTGATTTACGTTTTCCTACATCCGATTAGGAACGTAAACTTTAGCTATCTTGATGGGGTTTTAGAAGGGGTTCTGTGATTACCATATGGGATTTGCTCTTTATGTTATATATATATTAATGGAATCCTAAAGTTACTATATACAAACTAACAAATTCTTTCGAAACAAATAATTGTAAAAAACACAGACATATTATTCACACGTCATGAAACTATACTTCGTTATCGAGAGAGCGTAGGATTTTAAATTTAGTAATCGAAATCAAAATTAAAACACACTTCTATGGTGACTTGAAATATGATTGGGTTGGCAGTGAAAATTCGAAGTGACCGGGGAGAAGTAAACAAAAACAAACGTGAGAAGATTTTTGGAAAATTACTAAAGGTTCACGTAAAAATGCGAGAAGAAACACAAACATGCAATTAAAGTAAAATGTTAGTGGCAAATAGTGTTTGACCAAGTCAAAGTGACAGAAAACGATTTAAACCGAAGATAAGAAAGAAAAATTCCAAATTTCTGAGGAAAAATCAAACCAGGTACTGCTGAAGGATCATTACGAAGAGAGAAAAACACATAACATACACACTAACACACACACAACAGGTAAGGGTGGGATTTTAAATTAAATTAGGTAGATATGTATGTAAATTTGTGAGTAAAAAATATAGTGATTTTAATTGTAAATTGAGATTCGGATTTTATTCAGCAAATTGAATTACATTAAAGTGAGGAACATCTGACTACTTAATATCTTGTAAGCTGTATTTAGCAGAGTAATTGCACGATAGTTGTTACAGTATGATGACTCTCTCTTTTTTAGTATGGGTATTATAATTTCAGATTCCCGTTTTGAAGGCATTCTTTCGTTTTCCCAAATTTGCACCATTAATTCCAACAGTGTTTGTCTTAGAGGGTCACCTCCATATTCAATCGTTTCATTCACAATGGTGTCTGGTCCTGCTGCTTTATTGCATTTCAATCTGCTTAATATTTTATTGAATTCTTCCTCGGTTGGTATCTGTCGTCTAGTGCGTCTGCTGTATTACGTCTTTTGGGACGGCTTATCCTTTCTTCAGACGTTCTTTTCAGTAAAGTGCTGAAATGTTGCTCCCATTCCTGGTCTTTGATATTTATTGTGGTCGATCTTCTACTCTGCTTTTTGATATGACGATATAATTTAACGTTATTTTGGTTTTCATTTTCTAGTTGATCCATTTTGCTTTTTTCGTCTTGATGTTGTACACGCCAGTTTCTTTTCGCTTCTGTTTGTAGGTTTCATAGTGTGTTTGTTCCTGTGTTGCTAGTCAATTTAATCTTGCTGCATTTTTTTGGTTAATAATTATTTTGCCTTCCTTATCGAACCATTTTTTATTTTGTTTCCTAGATCCTTTATTTATTATTTTCCTTCTGGCACTGAGAATACAGTTTTTAATATTGTCCAACTTTTGTTCTATACATATTACCATTTTTAATCTATCTAGATAAAGATAGTCTTATTATAAATTTATAATTATTACACTACCCGCAGGCGACACAAAGAACTTCCAATTTCTGGAGTATTAAAATATATACCTAATAAGTTACCCGAAAGATTAAAGTGCCTCCCAACAGAAAAAATGTGCAAGATTTGGTTAAGAGTTCCTGAGCTGTGCTATTTGTTTGTCTCCTATGCTTTTATGTATTTCTTTGCTATGTTATATCGCACCTACATATACAGGGTGTCTCACGAGGAAGTGCAGCGATCGATATATGGAAGAGTATACATTTCAACAATTCTGAAAATTTTGGAGTATACTAAAGTCGACGTGCGCTATTAAACTAAAATATTTATAATAACCTGACGCATACGATTATACCGGAAGTGGCTCTCAACTTTGTTATTTTAAATGGAACACCCTGTATATTATTACATTTTTCAATTTCTCGTTCAATTTTTAAGTAAATTTAATAAAACAACTATCTTGTTATTTTCAACCTTGTTTCAAATATTTACATTTTTTTAAAATTTTTGACAAATGGAAGAGTGCATTTGAACTTCTATAACTACTGTAAAGGTATTTAATTTGGAAAATTGAAAATTTGTATAACTGTGGACCGTATAGAATAGAACTCGAAATCGAATATATTTTTCGAAAACATTCTACAGCGTATCCGAAAATTACGGTTAAATTTCCGAATGGAAAAAGTGTCAAAACTTAAGTTTTTAAAACATTTTTCTCTTTCTTATCAAACTGCCCTTACAAAAATACAAAAAAAAGTCTTATTCATTAACCATCTAAAATATATACTTTTTAAGACAATTAATAAAATATGTATGTATGCTGTATTTTTGTAAGTGCAGATTGATGAGAAAGAGAAAAATAGGTAGTTGTACATATTTATATATAGTTGTATTATTAAATTTAAATTGATAATTGAACGAGAAATTGAAAAATGTAATAATATATGTATAGGGTATTCCATTTAAAATAACAAAGTTGGCAGCCACTTCCGGTATAACCGTATGTGTCAGGTTATTATAAATATTTTAGTTTAATAGCGCATGACGAATTTAGTATACTCCGAAATTTTCAGAACATTCCAATGTACCTATACTCTTCCATATATTGATCGATGTAGTTCCTCGTGAGACACCTGTATACTTATATTTTTGATTTTTATTGTATTTTTTATTAGAGTAAAGAAATATACTATTACTATTACTAAAAAATAATATCGGTATTATTTTTTTATGTTCAGAACTTGACAGCAGAAATTCTCAACTTTTATCTTGAAAAGTGTTTATGGGAGACAAAAAAAATTCAATTCTCTTGAAAGTCGCATGTTGTTCATTAGTGATATTATTATTTAAACTTACCTTTATAGTAGGTATTGACAGAAATAATCTTTATAATTGAAATTGCAAACTATTTCATACGCGTATTAATACATACACACAAATTTGCCGTCCCCACTACCAACCACGTCGGTTTGTAGACGCGCGTATCGTCACCTGAAAAGCGGCGACGTGCGTACTACTACGAAACTTTTATCTCTTCATCGGGCCAATGCCAGGAGGAGCGATCGGCGCTCACTCTTACATCAGAAGTCGTCGTATTTTCGTGCGAAACGCGGTTTCTTGTCAGTTGTACAACAACCGTTGGACGAGAAGTACCCGCCAATTCAAAAATAGTAGAACAATAGATATGATAGCAATACGGCAAATGCGCATCTTCGTATAGAAAAATAATTCTTTTACAAAACTCGAAAGGTGAAATCACTTTGTGTTTTCGTGATTGAGATTTGTCTCAAAACAAAAAAAAATTATATAAAATGGGCTTATGCATAATTTATTGAGGTAAATAAAATCTGTCTATAAAGTTTTATATTTCAATCAAAAATGTTTGAGTAAAGTTAAATAGAATTACTTTAAAATGGTTCAATAATTTACTACAATCATTGACAATAATATGACCGGTATATATGAGAACCTTCCATTGAAAAATCTGTCCGGATCTAAAGACGAATCCGAAATGTTACCGTCGAAGATTAAAACCATTCAGAATACGATTTTCTCCGGCGAGTTCAAGCCAAAAAAGCGAAAATCGACACCCGAAGCTAGTATTACTCCAAAATCTACAGCGATAACGTCCTCCTCACATAATAATTCGTTCAAGAGTCGCTCCGCCAAGAGTTCCTTCGAGTTTGTCGCTAACAATAAAGCTATCAGCGAAAGTACTTCGTCCGTTAACGGGCAAAATCCAGCCGTTGAAGCGGCTGAAGAATCCATCAGATTAATGAACGAAGAAAGAAATTGCTTGAAGAGGGAAGATCAAGACGATGGCAAAATGACTGTGGTCGAAGAAGGAAAGGTTCAGAAGCATTCGACAACCACGTTCGATGATGGATATGAATCCTATAATAGTACACCACTACAAGGTTCGGGTAAGTTACTTTCTAGTTGATTTTTGCGATTCAAAAATTATACCATATAAAAATTTATTAGAATTACTTTAATAAATTTTAAAATATGAAAATAGTGCGTTATGTTAAAAATAATAATAATCAAATTAGTTCTATACATCTATGTGATTTTGTGTGATTTTGAAAGATCTGTGTAAATTACTTTCCAAGTAACTTGATTGATATGTATTTTAGTTGATATAACGTATTAGTATTTAATTACTAAATAACTCGTTCCATTACATTCTAACGGAGAACTTAGCGGAGGATATGTTTCTGCTAACTACATTGCAGATTTACAATTTGCACGTTTATATTATTATATCCGAAAAATGCTATTTTTAAATTCAACTTATTGGAATGTGTGCTAGAATTTTATAAAGAATTATAGAATGCCATTCTCCTCTAGCATTGAATATTTTTTACTTAGTACGTATGTACATATCCAGTATGTAGTTAATTGTCGTCGATCAAATATGTTTCGTTGTGAAAAGTACTAATTGCATATTAAGATTGTGTTCCTTCTCTAATAAAAAATACCATGCTTTTCTTGGACCTTGGAAAATTTACAATTCCAAACTTCTATAAATTCGTGTATTGATATTATTGATTGCCTCATATGTATATGGGGTTATCATAAAATAAATCAATTAAGTAAATAAAAATAAAAGAAATCTAATTGCTTATGAAATGGGATTTAATAAAGCCAAAACTAGTTACGGTAACTCTATTGGAGGTCTTATTGACTCCATTTTATTGTTGTAAAATTACCAACCGTTTCTAAAATAGTACACAGCATTCCGAAACAGTTCTGATTAAATTGTACTAATTTGCTCCGTAAACTTGCCTTTCAATTCTTGTGTGGTGTTCTTCGTCATTTAAATACTAAAGTTGTTAAATAACTCCAGAGACAGTAACTAGCTGGGTTAAATACGGAATAACCATTGGGGTTCAATTTTCATCTAAGCCAGCGCTCGCAAAGAGAATCGTATGTAGTAGTCTGGCGATAACTAAGACTGAGATACGTGGTGCATTAACTGAGTGGATTACAAAAGCACACCAGGTATACTGGAACAACGTTGAAAGGTAGTTACACAGCAAACTAATGATGAGGCAGCCATCCCATCAGTTAGCAGCGGATGTGCTAGCTCTTAACCGAGTACAGCTTAGAACAGTGACGAGCCTGTTAACAAGACACGGCTGTCTAAGGGAATATCTGTATGGAATTGGAATCTTTAAAGATGGAGCTATCTGCAGATTATGCAATGAGGACGAGGAAATAGCCTACCACATTGTATTTGAATGCGCTGTATTAGTACAACGGAGACAGTCATTTTTGGAACAAACTAGCCAACCAACAGGTCTACCGGAAAGAGATTTTCCATACAGGCTATTAAACCTAGTAAAGGGGACAAACCTGTTTATGTAAAGACACTCAGTAGGTACGGAATAAGTAGGCCTTAGGCCATGGTGTTAAAGGGATGATGCAAAAACCTGATCCGTACCCAGTGTGCAAATCAATCAATCAATCAATAGCCAAATCTGCCTTCTTTAATTCAAACAGCATTTCTAGTTTATATGGATACGTTTTTAGAATTTTGGATACAATTTTTCAAACTGTGGTATGCGGCACTTGCAATCAAATGATATCGCATTTGCATTGCTGATTGCTAGTGGATTCCTTCTGGTTATGACCTGATTTTCATTAAGAATTTCTGCAACTCGAACTTCACTAAATCCTGCTCGTCGTGCTCTTGGTAGGTCAATTACAGACCATGTTCTTTCAAATTCTTCTATCAAATTGTGATACAACTTCATTTGATAGGGTCCGATCTCAAACCCATTCTCGTGCGAAATCTTCGTAGTCCAGCGGTGTAATTTCTGCCGCATTCATATTAATACTAAACTATCCCAATTTTTGTTTGTAACTCAATGCTATTACAGTTTGAGTTGTTTGAGCTACGTTTATTTGAGCTTTAATTTCAAAATAAATTCTAAATCGAATGATTTCGTTTTAACACTCGTGCCAACAATTGGTTTGACAACGCTTTTGTTTCTGATAGATAGAGTAAAATTCCATTCCTTAAGCAATTAGATTTCGTTTATTTTTGGTTATTAAGTTAATTTGTTAAAAAGTTATAATAATTGTACATAGAAAAAATCATGTAATATAGCGCTTCGTTTTACAGCGAGTCCAGGATCGCTGCTATGGTGATAACAATAGGAAAGTTATTGTTGTTCCTATACTATATCTAAATCAATCAAACCATGTGCCTGTGTTTTCTTGTTAGTTTTTATTCATCTTTTCCGTTGATGTCCATTGAATAATTTCCAGTAATGCCTGTATTAGTCTCTGATAGTACTGCGTGGTTCTAGTCTCTAACATTATCGTAATTTGAAGTGGTTTCTATCTCGAAGTAAGTGTTTGGGTACTAGAGACATTTTACTATATATCCATTAGTCCCCATTTATGTCAGCTCCACCGATGAGATATTCAGAATTCGAAGTAGCCGATCACTTACTCACCTATTAGTACGAAACTCACTGGAAATTATAAAGAATCCAACTAACTTCAACCGAGACGATGGGTGGAAACTGATGGCGAAAAACCTAACGAGGAAGAGAAGGCAGCAATAACCTTTAGCAACTTTCTGAAAATCTGGTAATGTGATCAACAAAATATTAAATGAAAACTTATATATCGGATAACATTCCGACAGAAATACAAAGAGATTTTCAATGCACATCAAGAATTAGGTACTTTTTGCGGTAGAAAATTATAATTAAAATCAAGATTGATAAATGCTATGAGTAGGTACTAACAGAGTCAATAGTAATAATAATAATAATTTATTGATTCAAAGTATCATAATGATAATAGAATCAGTCATAAACTAAACAAAAGAAAATATACAATACAATTAGACAAGCTAAAGCGTCTACAGAGTAACCGTTAGAAAACCCAAAACTAAAAACTAAAAAATCACCTACAAAAACAAAAGATAAGAAAGGGGAGTAATATTCATAATGAAAGCAAACCACAAAGAAAAATTAAATTACTAAAGAAAAAAATTAACTAACTAAATCTCTCAGTAAAGCGTCGCTTTACTGAATTTGGCTGTGGTCACAAAGCGCGAACGTTCTGGACGCACAATTGAGATTACTATAGCTGAATCAATTCACCATACATATGTCATTGGTAGATTAGAAAGTGCACAAGGTTGGAGAAGTCACAAGTATTTACGTTAGATAGGTTTAATGGTTTTGATACTGAATGAGCACTTGCGCTTGTAAAAAAAAATGGGGTCTTCTTAACAGTAATAAACGTGAATTCATCACTCAATGGAGGTTATGCAGCAGTCGAAACATTGAAACTTTTCGGGTGAATCGGTAGCGCAAAAGGTCTGGCAGTCAACAAGGTGATAGTAGCAATTGTTATTACCTTCAAAAATGCAAAATAATCAATGATGAATAATATGGTATTTGACCAGAAAGTGCTCTTATAAAAATTATATAAATTGAGCTTCTTCTTTATTTGCTACTTAAAACCTCCGTGACTATTTCATGTTTCATAATCTAATAAAGGGTCTCAACTGAAAGACATTAATAAAATAAAATAAATTCGTTCAATCAAAAAGCGATTTTGAGAAGTAATTTTGACCACTGGGAAGGGATTAAAAAACTGGATAAACATTATATAAAGAGAATTGAGCTTAAAGTAAACATGTTGAGAAACCTTAACCACTGTATATTCGAAAAGTTGTCAACTTATATTATTTTCAGTTTTTAGCTTTTGTTCAAGTTATAGTAGAATTTGCAAAATTATATTAAGCTGTATAATTTATGATTGCGTTGGAAACAGTTTTATAATGTTATACAGTTGTTACATACTTTTAAATAAAATAATATGGATGAGTATGTTAGTAGATGACTAGTAATGGAAAAAAAGAAGTAGGTATTAACTTGAAATTTACTTTACTTTACAGAATAAAAACAATATAATTTCCCACAAATTTGTTCGTATATTTAGCAAGAAAGTTTTCTTTTATTCAGAAGCATGCCGTTTTATTTTCATTTACTATTACTTGTTATTGGTGTTATATAAATTAAATACAAACTTTGTTTATTTGGTATTTACGTTAAATGCAACATATATAAACTCTCGCCATTGGATTAATTTTGAAGAAGTTTTATTATGCGTACTAAATTGAGAGTTTTAGCTAATCATTTGCTATATATCTACATGTGGCGAAAGGAATCCTTATAGAGAAAGCAAAAGGCTACTCTAGATAGATGTATTACTTGGCTGCATTTATAAATGAGTGGGGAGTATCTGTCTGTTTTCAGCTACACAGTAAAGTATAAAAATTGCATTCCTTTATAATTTATGCTTATTATTATTAACAATAATAAGAAAATAAATAATTTGAATTGTAAAATATTTAAGTAGTTGTTTTTTACCTTGTTTTATATTAAGAAGACCAAATGATAAAATCCGCTTCACATTAGGCAAATTAAACTGACAGCTTTTTTGGCGGTAAATTTAAATGATGTATTACTTAGAGTCAAATGAGTTATTTACACTTGGATATTCAAATAAATTTCACACAACACATTTATAAAAAAATAAGTGCACATTAATGTTAATATGTATTTTATTATTTGCATTATATTGGTAATACATCAAATATCTTAACATAAAATTTTAGAAATTTTAAATTAATGTTACATACTATTATAAACTACGATAGGAAGAAGCTATGTATCGACAAAAACTGGTGTGACTTAATTTAACAATAATGATATTATATTTTAAATACCTAATTCTGCACTTCTTCGGCAGAAGCACTATCAGTGTCGATACTAACATCACTGACACTGGTGTCACCAATCCAACCGAAATAATAAACGACTCCGCTACATCATCTATTAGGAATCCATCTAACTTGTACATTTTGCCTTCTTCTTTCATTACATGTTCTACACATTTTGTCTATGTTTCTAAGGTTACATTTGTAATTGCGGTTAACACTTCGGCTAATTTGAGGCTTTTATTTTTTGCAGCTACAGCGTATACATTGTAATATTCCAAATTCTAATCGCACCATGTAGGGATCAAACGGTATTTGTTTTTGAAGCAACTATTCTTGCATTTCTGCTTTTCGTGTTAAAGTTGTTGGTTTTTTTCCTTTTTCTGGTACGGTAAGATGCATTATCCCTTACAATAACGCTATTGTCAGGCAATTTCTTTAAAATATTATTGAACCACTCCTCAAAAACATTTGCATCCATTTCATTGTGCTAATTGACTGTTTTTCTTCCTTCACATAGTAGTAACCCATCGTCAACAAAACCGTTTTTAGAACCAATATGTAAAATAATCAAACATCTTCTTCTATCAGTAGGATATTTGAGACCAGTGCACCATCTGTAAATACCTGTCTGCGTGTTGTAACATTAACATCTACCCACACTTGTGCCTACATTCGGCAATGTTTCGTCTAACTAATAGATTGAACTTTGTTCATGTCTATATTTTGATATCAAAGATAAAATATCTTCGTCTCCACAAAACAATGTCATAACGTTGGAGCAGTAAACTTTTGTGATTACGTTTTAAATATCTGTAAATGCATACTCTGTATTATATCAAACTCTTAAACAATTAGTACCCAAACTTACTTAAAATTCAGCATTTTCATTAATTTATACAACGTTGAATGACTCATTGGAGATATTTTTGATCTTCCCTTATTTTCTTTAAGATATTGTTTAACGTAGGAAATTCTCCATTATTATGTACATATTTAATAGTGTAGTCAAATGTAGGTAGCATCGCCTTTTTTCCACCTCGTTTTAATGATGGTGAAATTAGTCCTTTAGCTTTATATTTACCAAGAATATGGAAAACACTTGACTTCGAAACATCTATTAATATTGTTAAATATAAATATACATATTTATAACTATTTATGTGTTACCTAGTCTTTGCAATTTGCAGTGTTGTCTGTGTTTTCTTTATTGATATTGATAATCCACATGCACTAGGCTGTGGATCCATTTTTACCATCAAATAGTTAAAAAAAACTGATTTTCTTGTTTAATCGTAGTAGAAACACAAAAAGATAATAGAAAAATATTTAACAAAATCAGCTGTGCATATTTGGGCTGTATAAACCTGACCGGCAATAAACCAATCGTAAGCCTATATTTTCGCGGGCTATTTTAAATTAGGTCTTCTTAATAAAAACAAGGTATAGTCGATTTAGATTTAGTAGAATACAAGAAAAGGCGTAATAAATCTGTATACAATTGCTGCCTGGTTATATACCTACATATGTATGTATGTGTTTTAGTTTGCTTTAGTTCGCTTTATCAAATGTGTCAGAATAAACAAATGTTCGTTTCACATTAACATAATTGAAATTAGCTGGGTGCTGTATGATTTACCTCATAACGATAGAGGCATTAAAAACTTTTAGCTTTAGCGGAGAGTTGGCATCTCACAATCAGTGAAAGCGTGATGATGACTAGATATGTAGTTGTGTGTAAACATGCTTAAAAACAATTAATGGCTAACAAAAACAAAAAGGCAGCATATTGGCCTTTTAGTAATTGTCTTAAGCAGTGTTATCAATCAATGTTGCGTTTTTCAATAGGAACTCTCCGTATACAAATGTTAGAAACAACTGTATAATGGATAAAGTACGAGATGTATTTTATGCACTAATTTTCATGCAAAGAATAATAAAGTCGTGTTAGTACTACAGTACGTTATAATTCACACCAGTTTAAACTGCTATCAAATGCATCAGCATCACAGGAAATACAGTTGGATAGAATACGCAGCAAAATTGTATATACAGGATACGAAATATTTTAATTGGGGTCCTAGAGAAGATAACCCCTTTGTAACTAATATAATTTGAAAAACATAAAATAGTGCTCTCGCGGATATTTTTGTTCTACAAAAACGGCCTTACAAATTTTTTGATAGCCGGGGCTGTTAAGGCTGCGTCTTCAAAAACGCGAGGTTTTCATGATATTTTTGCTTCTTTTGCAAACGCAGCTTCAATGGCGCCAGCTATCTAAAAAATTGTAGGACTTTTTTTGTAAAGCATAAAATTTTCTACAATAAAAAGCCTGAGAGCACTATTATATCTGTTCTGGTCTTTAAGTTATACTATTTGCAAAGATGTGATCAGTGCTGACTTTACCTCTGTTTACCTAGCCTAGCATTGCTCACGCATCCCAGTTAAAATATTTCGTTACCTGCACCCTTCTACCGTTTAGCTGTAGAGCAAGCAAAAATTTTACACTAAATTACGTACTTTTAAACGTTTAAATTCTAAAATTGAAATTCACCAGAATGAACAAATTTCCACCGCAGTCTGTTATCTTTTGCTCTCGTTTGCATGTCGATTCGTAACAGATTGCGCTGTAATCCCAAAAAACGTGGTTGTAAACGTCTAGAAAAAATACTCAAAAAAGAGAAAACATGATTTGTTTTTTTATTTTAAGATTAAAATTATATTTCAAAAAGCTATTCAACAACGAAGAACTATCCTTGATCATATCCATTTCAGAACATGTGTTCGAAAGTGTGCCCTTCCACTTCGATACATTTATTTATTCGCAATTGGAGTGCTATTTAACGATACAACACCGTACTTTATTCAGAACTTGACCAGCTGTGAATACGTACACA
This sequence comes from Popillia japonica, assembly GCA_004785975.1. Lineage (NCBI taxonomy): Eukaryota > Metazoa > Arthropoda > Insecta > Coleoptera > Scarabaeidae > Popillia > Popillia japonica. The sequence goes on from SMLS01067863.1 coordinate 46,433, forward strand.
TTGCCCGATCCACATTTAGATTATTAATTATTAATCCAATACAAATCAGTGCTGAATATTTGAACAGTAATGGAGGCTATAACATTACAAGAGAGAATTCCGTTGTCTGAAGATAAAAAACTCTCCCAGTATATGATAATGTTGTAGTCCTTGCAGAGAACCTAGTTTGTGTATTCTTCATTCCTTTGTGTTTTTTAGTGTTTCAATTATTGCGTCTACTTACTGTTATAGCATTTTAGACATCAGTGAACTATCTGTTTTCGTTTGTCTGTCGTTTATTTGTGTGATATTTGATAGATCGAATATCTTTTATAGTTGTCTCGCTCTCTCTCGCTTCAATTTTGCGCCTTCGATTTTGAGGCTTTAAGTTTCATATTTTGCTCACTTTCCGTTGTTAATGCCAGTGTCTTTGATCCATTACTAAGTCGTAGATATATCACTATTTTGTACAGGTACCAGCTCTTTTTTTGTATATAATTTTTGATATAATTGCGAATATGATTATGAATGAATTTTGCAATTGTTCGTTGTTGTCTACACTGTCATTTATTTGTGAATCAATAAATGTAAAATTTGAATAGATGTTCATATCGAAAAACACTCATATAAGGAAGCGGCGAAAGCGCGTTGTTAAACAAATAAGAGGGTTCAAGTACTAAAGATATCGTAAAACATTTTAGGTAAATTGAAATCCGTTTCAAATCAGCAAATATTACAAAATTCCTTTCAGTTTCTCGACAAAATAATAAGAAATTCCGTTGTTTCGACTCAAATTAATGAAAAAAGGAGACATCTCGTTTTCCATATCCACATATAAATCTTGAGGATAACAATATTTACATTGCTTTCGCACAGCATCACTGTTGCGTTCTTTCTCTGAGCTTGCAAATAATGAAATGAAAGTTCGTGGTGTACATTGCGAAGGAATTGCATTGAATACGACATTATTAGTATTGTAACTGAAGTTGGAGAGGACTTGCAAATTCGCAATATTACGTCTTGCATTGCATTGGAGCCGACGAGGGCAATTTTGAAGTTGAATGTCTTATCACTACGCAGTAATCAAAACATGTATAATATTTCTGTTGTTTTAACTTGAGTCTATAGTTTTTAAAAACGAACTAAAACTAATTAGACATGTTTAGGGTGAAATTAAATATAAAAGTAATATGTAAGTGGTCTTATAATGGTGGAAATGAGATACTGTTTATGATTAGATGCGAAGAATGCTAGACATATTACGATTATTTACTTCAACACAAAGTTATACGTAGTGCATCTACATACATATACATATGTATGTAGGATGTAGTAGATTTAGAAGGAATAACCATATTTACTAACTAGAAACTTTAGAATAAACATTTTTATGTTGATTTACAAAGTTTCTTTCAATTGAACATAAAATTCCAACTGACGCTTTAGAATAATTTTCTTACAAAAGTATATATATGTAGGTTTCACATAATGGGTGATGTTATTTGAAATACGCGAGCAGTTCATCAGTAGAGACGTTTAAGGCTATACTAATTCTGGGGATATAATTATGCAGGTATAAACAGTTGAACTTTTTTAAACTACAGACAAATACATCTACAGTACCTATGTTAAATTCTTTTCAGAAGACATACTCTGTCGGTACCATCAGTATAACCCTATGGCTGTTCTAAATAATACTTCATCCTCAGGTCTACCGTTCAGAAATGCAGTTTTATGTCAAACTGCTCTAATTTGAAAGTATGTAGCGCTGCCACGGCTAATAGGGTTCGAATAGTTAATTCCCTCCTTTTGGGCGTAGCCTTTTGCTACCAATCGCACTTTAAAGCGAACACTTTCGTTTTCTCCAGTTTTCTGGTGTAAAACCCAACGATTTTTCAAAACTTGAACATTCTTTGGACGTTCGACTAATACCCACGTAGTATTTTGCTTAAGGGATTCCATTTCTTCATGCATCGCCTGGTTGACTGCATTTGATCGCAGTGCTTCCGAGAATGAGTTGGGATCTCCATGTTCTTTTCCTACAGCTCCTGCCATCATCAAAAATTCATCGTTTTCGACCCAGACTGGTTTTCTTCGCTGCCGTTTACTTTTTCTATTTTCTTTAGGGTACCCGCTAGTTTGTTGTGTCGGCAATTCTGCTTGATCTTCTTCGTCGCTATCATCACAGTCTCGACTTTCTCCGGAAACGAACTTGAATTTCCCTCGTCATGGTATTCGGCTTCTTGTATGTTTTCTTCTTCAGTTCATGTAACACGTTGGGTTGGTTCTGGCTTAAAATCACTTCCGTGGGAAACTCAATATCTACACTGTCATTGCGCCATCTAATCTTCCAAATATAATTTGTATACTTATGGATCAATAAGATGAGGTTTATAAAATAGCTTAGCAGGTATCGAATCATAGAAGGCTGGTTTGGTACAGAAAATTTAATACCAGCTGGTGCTTCATTCTTATCATTTGGTGACGTCTACCAAACCAAATACTTATTAGAGAAGCAGCTATGTTTACAAGTGGGGGCCAAGATTACGTCAAGTGTTCGTGCCAACCAACAAAAACACAGTGCAACAGTGGTAGATGTGTGTGTAAAAGAAGGGAAATCTTATACAACAGCCGTTGCTACCAATTATTACCTTGCGTTAACAAGTAAGGAAGGTTTTTTCCAGTTTTTTGCATTTTTCGATTATATACTTTCAATGGTTATTTTGTTTCTGTTTAAGTACAATTATTGTAGGTATAATTGTATGATAATGTACTCTCTTCAATAAATATATATACACTATCCAGGGTTTGCCATGGAATCGGAATGAACAATAAACACTTCAGTTTAGCAAATTTTGGATTCGCAATAATTTGGTACTTACTCTCTTCCTAATATATTTTTAAGTTTTTTGTACTTCCAGTTAACTGGAGGTCGCCACGCACTATGTTATAATGAATGAAACATTCTATAACATTTTCGAATTCTCAATCAAATTTTATGCCGATTACAACTAGGATTTTCTATACCTATCTTCAACTGCTTTTAAGATATTGCGATTTTTATGAAAAATTTGACATTTACACCGTTATATAAACTTAACTGATTAGTTTTCCCTTTCTGGAAGTGCCAAAGGCCTAATATTTTAAAACTGCTCAATTCTAACATTGTCCCATCAAAACATAGCAATGTATATTCCTTAGATCATACAGGGCGTCCAAAAATTATGGTATATTATAAAATTTTTAAAGTTATAAAACTCTATTTTTAAAATGGTACATCTTGTATATTTTAACACTGTTGGGCGCAGAATTCAACTCTAGAATAGAGGGCGGTATGTCATTGACGTTTTGCGACACGATGTGATATTAATTGTAGAGTAGAATGTAGCAACTTTTTAACGGAACAAAATCCAGTGGAATCAAGTCGGGGAATTTTGCTAATTTGTCACAATCCTTCGATCAATCCATGTATAGGAGAAAATTATAACTAAATAGTCGTTACGACTCTATAAACATGAGAAGCTGCCCTATTCTGGTTGATAATATGCGTTGATATTTGGAAATAAATTCTTTGATGCTGAAGAAGATCAACAATATGTTAAGTTTGCGTTGGTGAGAATACCTTCAATAAAAAGAGGACCTATTAAATGCTTCCTCATCAAAAGTTTAGAAAGTAATTATCCATTAACATTTTCGAATACGTACACATCACAAATATTCGCTCGAAATCAATTTCAACTAATGTTTGCTGATTTTGAATTTTATAAGAATGAATTTAATTTTTTATGAAATGTTTTGCACGTGCTATCTGTTAATAATTAATTGTTAGTTCTTATATATGTAGGTGGTTTATGATTTTCTTGACGATTTAGTTACGAATCTAAAACTTTTCTTACAGTTTTTAGTACCTATGTTAGATTGTGGATGGTGCTGTACATTACAGTTTAATTGAGTTTATATATGTATGTTCGACACAGTAAAAAATAGCATCGTTAGTTATTAAAATGATGTATTGTAGTAAGCAATTATTACGAGCAAAAACAATCGTTTGGTTCTTTCTTAACTTAATAAATGTTATAGTTTTATTGGCATAGCTATCTGAATCGAGCAGATTCAAATTTAACACATTGTATCATTTATTAGTACTTAGTTCCAACTCGCTGCAGTAAATTTTTATTAGGTATTTATAATTTTCGAACATCAAAGGTTATAATTGAATACATTGAATTTAACATGTTTTCACATAAATATCCACAAAGCAGAGTCTGGAAAATTTAATTATTCTACAATGTAATGGGTGAATATTTTACAATGCAGGTAGTTCTAACGGAGGGATTTTGAATGGCATGTTATTGTGTGAAAGAAACTAATATGTTTTAAAATAGTTTTGCTCTAAAAATTAAAAGGTTAAACTGTTGATAGAATTTCAGGCGTAATAGTGCATATACAGGCTGATTCATTTTCGATCCTCACCATTATTGAAGATAGACGGTAGGTTTAAATTTGGCAAAGTTGCTAAATTTTGTGGTTATTATGATTCTGAAAAAAAGTAGACTTAGAACAAATGACGTTCGAGATTTTTGAAAAAAAAAAACCGAAAATCTCATTTTCTTAGTTTGCTTGTAGCACTTTTACTTGATCATGCAGAGAAAAACTAAAGGCACTTTCTCAAGGCCCCCTTTGCTCCTCTATATAACGATGTCCTTAAAATTTTTATACGACGTTTCGTTTTCTCTGGATCATCATCAACTTTGTTATTTCTTATGGGCGCCATATTGGATTTTGACATAGCTAGAAAGATTTTCTTTTTCTGAATTGTCATGTGTCATATGTTGAAAAAAAAATGATATTGTGTGTTAATTAACGAAGAATTTGATTTGAGATTAAATAAGGCAGGTAGCTATGAAATTTCGAACTGTCAGTCACTTAAAATTGAGTATCGCGCAAATGAAAATCGATGTTACATAAGGTACCCATGAAAATACGAACTGTTAATTATTCTTGCGTTAGTAATGCAAAAATGGCGTATACCAGCGAAGAGAAACGAGATATGTTATGTATTTTTTATCAATCAAACCGAAATATAACAATAGTGAGTACAAGATATTTACAATTGTATCCAGAAAGAGGACAAACATATTGTACCATTTTTCTAGATCTTGACAGAAATTTAGTCGAATATGTATCGTGGAGAACTGCGTCGAAATAAGCTGAAACCGTACAAAGCCCATGTCAGTTATAGTTTACTGCCTAGTGATAATTTAAGAAAAATGGAATATTGTAATTGGTTACTGCGAAAATTAGAAGACGAAAATTTTTGAATACAATTATCTGGTCAGATGAATCGAAATACTAACAGGCTGGCTAGTGGCGCAATCCCTAGTGCGTTCGCTTTCCAGTCCGACGAGATTGGCTTCGAACCCCGATATGTTCTTTCTGAATTTGCTTTTCTGTAGTTTCCTAGATTCCATGGCAAATGCAAAAATGCAACATCTTAAGTCGGTCTGCAGCCGCAGGCATAATAATAACTCATTGCTAGCCGATGACCCCTGTAATTGGTGCAAGCTGTTATAAAAATCATTAACACTATCGAGTCATGAAAGGACGCTTTTAGCAACATGTTTTCTCTCAATTCTATAGGGCTGAGACTCTAGAGTGTGACAATTTTATGCTCTGCTGTTACTTGCAACTTCTTTTTTTTATTTACCTTCGTTTGTTGAGCATTCGTCATACCTTGAAGTGTGCCATTTAAAATTAATCTATTATCTCCGTAGTTACTTATTTATTTGACAAACATCAAAAAAATTCTCATTGTGTCAAAATGGCTTACTTAAATGAAACTTCTAAAAATAGAAATTGAAGATGTTTTGTACGATAGAAAAAAAATCCTACACATATGGTCTCAGTTATTATAAATTGTAAGCACTCGTAACGTTAAAGCCACTCCGCTTCGCGTCGTGGCTTTAAACTCGTTACTCATGCTTTAAAAGCTTGATTATGCACTAGTGTCGTAATATACTATTAACGGCTACTTATTACTGAATCACGGGAATTTTTAAATTTTAAATTGGAAAACAACAGCACACATATGTGCGGGTGCACACTTCATATGTGCTCCGGCTCATATAAAATTGCCGTATCCCTCTCCATCCCCGCTACGTCCCTTATGCCCGCAGACCTCTACAAAATCAACGTAGCCCCACCTACTTGTCTGCGTTATATTTCACGAATGTATTAAGATTGAGTAATACCACAGAATATCAAACAACCAGAATTTGCACTCCTCCTGGCGCGAAAAGTACGCGCATTTTTAGTGCGCAGCGTAATGCGCCATCTTCTCTAGAAGAAAAATACTTCACGGTAGTTATTCGAGCGTTGTTCATTGTTTACTGGCTATCAGCTGTTATTGATTTTGGCGTTTGTGGTTTTTCCCTATTGCTAATATTAAAAAAATATTCTAATATAATTCTAATTCTAATAATATAAAATGAGTTTGGTTTATTTTACACAGTTGCTATTCTGAAACAGCTTAATATTATCTATACTTATCAAGGGCATCTAATTTTCAGTCAATACCCCCCTGTTAACGGATACAATTTTTCTCAATCCGACCCTGCGTTTCTTCTACACAAAATGGCGTGAATAGCCCGAAGGTCAGTGAATCTGTCTTAAAAAGATCAAACGCGCCGACAAGGAGTGCAAATTTTGTTTGGTTGATATTCTGTGGTAATACATTTTATTGGTTTGTAATCGAGCATTGTGTGGGGTTCACATGCTCATGTGCTCCTATATAGAAACCGCCACTGCAAGTTAGGCGTGAAATAATATGCAGTGACTGAATACGAACAGAGGAAAATTTTACTAAAAATAGAAAAAATTCCATATAAAAAAAATTCCATAATATAAAAACATTGCTCA
>SMLS01067864.1:0-16563 GCA_004785975.1 Popillia japonica
AATGCATCACCCAATGACCAATCCCATCTAATCTAATCTATAATAGTTTCGAATGCAGGCTGTTGTCTCCTAGGTTTCTTCCGCATAGTCTCTGGAAGTGGGTCCTTGCTAGGCATTCCACATTTCGCCCTATTTTGTATGGAATTGTGGTCTCCCAAAGTAGTCAATACTTTTGCTAATTCAGTTCTGCACTGCAAAAGGGACATATTCACCTTGTACTGAGGTTGGTCCTGACTGTGGTGTTCGGCAATTCTTCTATACAGCAACCATGCCTTGCATGTAATAACATCTAGCATGTGAAAGAACAATCGATGGTACCATTTCTTAGATCGGATGTGAATTCGGTACAATCCAAGTATCGAATCGAGAAGATCAATTCCTCCCATATGCTTATTGTATACCTGCACAATATTTGGGCAGTTAATCTCTTTGTCCTTGAAAAACCGCTGAACCTTATGTAGTTAGTGGCTGGCTGCCAACGAATGTGGAAAGCAATGTCACCACTTTATTGTCATACCACTGCACATAGCTGAAGTGCTGGTTTTCGTGGGTTTCTACTTGTTCCAGATAGGAACCTCTTCCTTTCCGTTTCCATTCTCTTTCTGTGGGAAAACTGCACTCCATTAGTCGATTTATCCTCGCCGTGCCCACACAATCAATGCCGTTCTGTGCCAAATAACAGAACAGAGGAATGCCTGTGAAATAATTGTCACAATATAGTTTGTGGTGCACATTTTTTGGCACGTTGCTACTTGCAGAACCGAAATCATCTTCTCCATCTGCTGCAGCCTTCCCACTGAACAATTCAAATTCATAAGAAAAGCCACTAATTCCAGAAAGTCCCCATATTTTGTAACCCCACTTGTGAGGCTTTTTCGGATTATATGTTTTTATAGAAATCCTGCCTTTAAACGGGCACTATTTTCTCATCACAAGCCAAATATTCCTCCATTGGAATTTTGAGACAGACATGATCAATGACAGGTTGAATTTTTTCTGTCTTGTTCTGCATTTGTGTGTTGTCATTAAAATGAAGATTTCTTTTTAATATCTGAAAACGATTAACAGTCATAGCATCTGCAACCTGAGCAATTCGGGTATCTGCTGACCAGTAGTTCCTAGTGGCAGACAATTTGATGATCGACATCCACAATAAGACTCCTATAATTGTTTGTATTTCGTTGGTTGATGTGACCAAAGGACGATTGGGGTTTTTTGCACAGAATACAGCACGCTCATATCTACTATCACCTGTAGAAATTCTTCAGTGAGAAAATGTTTGAAAACAGCATACGGGGTGGTAAGGTTCAAAACTTCATATGGCAAAGTATCGTTAGCACCAAATTTTATGTCATTATTTGTGGTAGTCTGTTCTTTTTTCCAATGGATTTTCTGACCAAATCAGCAGGCTTGAATGCACCTCACGGTATTTTTTTTTTGACAAAAATGCACTCTTTAAAACTATAGTAAACAATTCGCAAAATTATGAAATATCGTAGCCACAAAATTGCTCGGGCTCTCGCATAGTCTAGTTATATTTCATAACTGCAATGTGCTGCCACACCTTGTGTGTTACATTCTAACTTAAAGAGGAATGTTCCCTAATGGTGACAATGCGTCAATAAAGGTGGTATTTTTGTTTAACACGTTCGCTACCAGCCGGCTCATATTTGAGCCATATGGTTTTCTTTAACAGACCAACGACTCATATTTGGGACGATGATATAGGCATAGTCATTGTATAATTTCTCATCGAGGTTTATAGCAATTGCATTGGTATTAAATAGTGGTCTATAGGAAGCTATGACTCACACTTGTGACGCGTGGTCTCAGGTTCTCAGTTATCGTTTCTAGGTTATGTTAATGTTTACATGTGGTGCGTGTATGCAACGTTATAGTTTACTTCTCGTGTGATATACTTGGAAATAAATAAAAGGTATGTATTGTAATTAATAATATTGTAACTACATATAAATATTCAAATTATTATTTATTTTCTAGAATATTTAGTTATCATGAAGGGCGTGAAACGAAAACTGATTCAAAGAGAATTGGAAGAGGAAGTACGTCGTGTAGAAGAACATGGTATAAGTTCAGATGAATCTAATTCTAATGGTGAAGAATATGAAGAACCATTTGATGATTCTGGAAGCAGCGTACATTTTTCTAATGAATCAGATTCAGATGAATCTGTTGAATCTGAAATTTTAAATTTAGAAACTGAAGAACCTACGACGGATCCTATCGAATGGGGAAATGGTGAAGAAGACCTTATCGTATATGATTTTACGGGCTCAGAAGGGGTGAAAGTCAATTTTGATGAAAATAACTCACCGATTGATGTGTTCCTTACCTTATTTGACGAAACACTATTCAACAAAATTGTATGCTGGACAAATTCTAAAGCAGTTAACGTTTCCAAAAATTTGAAGAGAAAATCGAATATGCATCGTTGGAAAAATGTTGATAAAACTGAATTAAAAAAATTTCTTGGCTTGTGCATTGCAATGGGTAATGTACAGATGCCTAGTATAAAATGTTATTGGTCAAAACAAGAAATTTACTATCATCCACTATTCACAAAAACGATGGGACGAAATCGATTCGAAATGATACTTCGATGTATGTGTTTCTACAATGAAAATGATGACCTCTCAAAGCGTATGCATAAAATTAGTAACATTACAGAACACATTCTTGAAAATATCAGAAAAGTGTATTACCCTGGACGTAACTTATCAATTGATGAAGCACTGCTGTTGTGGCGTGAAAGGTTAATATTTAGGCAGTATATTCCAAATAAAGCTGCCAAATATGGTATAAAGCTTTATGAACTGTATACACCGGATGGCTATGTTTTAAATATTATTATTTATTCTGGGAAAGGAACAGTGCAGCAAGGATCACGAGGGCATGCATCAAGTGTTGTTCATGAAATTATGCAACCGTACCTAAACAAAGGACACACCATTTACGTGGATAATTATTATTCAAGTGTAGAACTTGCAGAAGATGCTACGAAATAGAATACATGTAGTTGGCACTCTTCGAAACAACAGAAAAGGCAACCCAACAGAAGTAATTGGAAAAAAATTAAAGAAAGGAGAATATATATGGAAAAGGCGAGAGAATATTGTTGTCGGAAAATGGAGAGATAAAAGAGATGTATGGGTCATTTCTACCTGCCATAAATTTGAACTTACCCCTGTGGCAAATAGAAATGGTAATGAGAAGATGACACCAAACATTGTCGCTGACTACAACCAATTCATGTCGGGTGTAGACAGGGCGGACCAGATGCTTTCATATTATTCCACTCCTAGAAAAACCATTAGATGGTATCTGAAGCTTTTCTATCATTTGTTAGATATTTATATTTGGAATGCTTGTTGGTTATATAAAAAAGTCACGAAAAAAATATCAGTTACCTACAATTTCGAAATGAAATTATTACTGCACTAATAGCCAATCAACAAAATGTAGAAACAAAAAAGACTCCAAAAATATCTCATTTTTTAAAGAAATTAGAGAAGAGAGTTAGGTGGAGGGTATGCAGTCAGAACAAAAAACGGAAGCAAACATGGTACATTTGTGACTCGTGTACAGATGAAAAGAATAACCCAGTAGGACTCTGCTTAAAGTGTTTTCCTGTGTATCATAATGTATAACGTTATTTGATGTATTTTGAAATATAATAAAATAATTTTCTCTCATTCAAAATGCTTTTTCCTAGACCAATGAATATTGAGACTCATATATGAGCCAGTCGGTTCATTTAGTGAACCAAAGCATCTATAGACCTATGTCCCACATATGCGCCATAATAAAAAAAATATCAAATGCATATTTTTGGTTAAAATACACCTAAATTCTTGTAATAGAATTAGTTTTGTGTAATACTATTCAAAAATATATCATTGGTCTGTGGGAGACGGTAGCCTTTTGCATAGTGGTAGCGAACGTGTTAAAGTTAAGAAAGTTAGAACTTTAAACGCATGGTGTTCCCGAATGGACTCAAGGTGCAATAGAGGGTTAATACGAAAGGTCCCCACGAAGACGTTCTCCTGTAGAAGTTAATTCTTTGAAGGCTTAAAGCTCTCTGCCTAGCCTTTATGTAATTTTCTATGTCTAAAATCTTGCATAGAGACCAAACATTGGCCGAACTAGAATCATAAAGTTTTCTTTGCAAAATATGTTGGAGACCTACTAGGAGGTGCATCTTTATTGGCTATCAATAACCTCATTAAGTTGTTCTTACTTATCTTGAGATCTTAAACTGTATTATGGATTTTTCTTTAACACTACTGTTGAACAAAGATGTTTTTCAAAATTAATCTTATTGGAAATTTTCCCAACACAATCTTGATCATGCCAAGAGCAGCTTAGAAATAGGAAGAGCTCTTTTGCGATGGTGTGTAATGGAGGTCTTCTGTTAAAATGCCAGCACATTAATGTCTTTAATTAAAATTATATTTGGCAGATTAGAGTTTATCATATTAATAGCCTCTGATAGAATGAAGTGTGGAAAATAGTACTTTGCAAGTGGTGATACTTAGGAATACATTTTTTTTATGAAGTTTGGAAATATTTCTACGCGAATATCTTCGTTCAATTTTTGTGATGAGCAAGGTTTGTGCTTTTATATACAATTTTCTCCTTTATACATAAGTCAGAGACTGCATATACCCTGACGTGATCCATATAAAAAACAGCCGTATATGGACAAATTAGGAGACCAACCTCTATGACTGTCACCAAACTCCAAAAAAACGTAAATTGAAGCTCTGACCACGTAAGCTATTGCTCCATACTACTGTAATCATAATTCTGCAACAAGTTCTTCGTAATTTCGTAGTAAGTCAGACAAAAAGAACCCCCAACCCCCAAAATCATTACTTTGGAGCTGTGTAGTGTCTCAGTTGGTGGTGCAGTTCCCTTGGATCTTCAGAAGTCTGCTTTGCTGATTCAGTTTAACGTTGTCATATACATATATATGGTCATACATTCCTTGAGGAATTGTGACCACCTCGGTGATGATGTTTCATAAATCCTTTTTTTGGGCGAATCAAACCTGTTCACTCTTTCGTTGGTTTACTCTAGTTTGCTGTGGCTTTTCGTCTCCTCCACCAGTCTAATCTATTGTTCACGGTATTCTAGTTTTTGTTGCATTCCTTTTGTTGTCATGATTCTTAAATCCTTTACAACCTGGTCCTCCCTTCTCAACTTATCCTTTTTGGGCTTTCACTACTGTAACTATATCTTCTCCTTTTACTTTATTTGTTATGTAGGTGTGTACTTAAAATCATCCCCAATATTGTCATAGGAGTTTTAATTCTTTAAAGTTGGGATCAAGTCCTATGAGCATTCTAAGAGGGGTCGGCGGAGGGAGGTAGCACTTTGTCAGAATTGGCCAGAATCTAATCGAGTTCTAGAGAGGTAAAGTGGTTGGGAAGTATTTGGCAGCCTTAGAGATAAAGTGTGGCAAGGCGTAGTTGTGTGCAGGCGTAGTTGTGTACGATTGGAAAGCTTGTGGACTTTTTTTTTACCGAGGGGAGAAAAATCTTCAAAAAGATACCTGTTAAGTTGGTGGTCGCAGGTAGTGTCGGATTCTTACCGACTAAAAGAACCCTCTCCTCTCTCTCGGTTTAGCTGACACCCACACTGGCATTCGCTCGGGCATTCCTTCAGTGGGGTGTGCCGTGTTCACCTATCTCTGGTCTTTCTCGTTCATCTCTATTATACAGCGTATGGCCCTATAGGCATGTAGCCATTGCTCTTCTAGTGCTATTAGGTTTTCCATCATATATATAGCGTTGAATATGTCGCCAGTTTCCAGTGTGTATGCGGATCTGATGTTTTCCCATTTAGGGCATAGGAAAAGTGTGTGCTCCGCATCATCAACGACTCCGCTATAGTCGCATGTGTCAGAGACTGCTCTTCTTCTTTCATAAAGGTATTTTCGGAAACAGCCATGGCCATACAACGCCTGGGTAACGTAGTAACCCACTTCCTGTTTCGGTCTTTCCATCCACTGTTTTACGTCTGGGATTTAGCTTTCGGGTTCATGCACCGTACATGCCGTTTGTCCATTTTTCTTGCCATCTTTGGTAAAGTCTTGTCCTAGCACGTGTTTTCGTAGTTCCGCCGTATGTTTCCTCGCTTTCTAGGTTGTGCTAGCTTTCTAAGCTTGTGGACTCTATCTGTTTAGGACTATGCTGCGATAGCGTCGCGTACTTCGTCTTTTCGCTAATCTTTCAATGAAAGTAAAACGAAAATGTGTACGTCTTCATATCTCTCGAAAAACATTCAGTTGTGACGTTATGAAGCAAACAAGCCTTAAATACAACAATTCCAATTTGATGTCGTTAACACTGTGTGCAGCCCAAATGTTATTTTTCGTACTCGGATATATTTTTTTCATATTGATGTGTCTAGAAAATACGACAACGACCATCAAGATACATTACGCTTAAACGTGCAACCGAATAAATTCCATCACCTCACACCACCGTATTCCTCACGATATGATACATCAAACGTTAAATGCGCGCGCGTAGGTGTACATTTTATCCACGAACGTAATTTTTGATATTTCCATCACGGGCGGCTGCCGGCGCGTCCTGCTTTATGACGCCCCCGTCCGGGTATAAATAATCCCCATTATCGAGTCCCGCCGGTCCGATTTCCACTTGAATTATAGAGAGCGGCCAGTCGTAAATAGTTTCGTTGTATTTGTTTAATGCTACGGCTACTGTGCCGTGCCGGACGTGTGCTATGTTTGGTGTTATGTAATCTGCTAACGATGGAAACAGTGTATTACTGCATAACATACTCTCCCGCTGCTGCTATCGTGGTACGTCATAGTTAAAGGGCCAGACGGTTTAGTTAAATGGTGTAGTTCAAAATTGAAGTCCCCTGTGTACGAGTTATAAACTACAGCTTCGATTGTAGTGTATCGTAGAAGAATTGGTCAGCTCTTCTTATTGTTAGAGTTTAGTCCGCCTTGTTTATAGATACATTCTAGCAGATTAGTTTGTTAATAATTTTGGATTCCTAGCAAGAATATTTATGTTGTGATTCTAATGTAATTTTAAACTAAAACTGGCTACTTAGCCATTTAACCCGCTTGTCCAGTTCGCTTGTTACAGTATGAGAACTGCCAGGAATTGTAACAGCAGCAAGAGAATAGCGACGCCGACGTAATCCTCGACGGCGAAACCGCTTGTTAACCTAATAATGGGTCAGGCTCTAGTATGAAGTATGCGCGCAGAGCCATTTGCAAACTGCATACAACACATGTTTATTTAACTACCTCGGTGGTTTACGTAGTTTATAGCGAAGACGCCAGATACTGTAAATATTAGGTGAAAAGGGGAGAAACTTGCAGAATATATTGTCGAGTTATAGTGCATTGTTTGATGTCGTTGTTAAGCTACGCTATTATTTTGGGGGCATTTGTATTCTCTCGTTTGTAGCAGGGATATTGTTTTATTTTCGAATATGATAGAGGGAGATATTTTCAAGCTTTTTGACTTGTCTAATTTCAAATTAGGATTAGCTACTTTTTCAAATTTACATGCTCCTAGTTTCAACACCCTTTATAGAGTAGATGGATGGATGTTTTATCGTTTTCTTACTCAGATGTCCATTCATTTTGCAATGATCTGATAGGGTTCCTCGTTTGCCTATATGTTTCCAGAAGAACTTTAGCTTGCTTTATACCCTGCGGATTCTCCCACTATTTGGATTTTCTCTGCTCTATTCCACAATTGATCTTCTCCAGTATTATACTGCTACTTATTCCGCAAAAATGTTCTGGCCCCCTTTTCAGCAAGATTATCTCTTTGTGTCTTCCAAAACCCACAGTAGAGTTACGTTGTTCCTTTCGCCTAACTCATTTAGTTTAGTGTCTAGACAATCCCAAACCACCTTGGAGCTAATAATATTTGAGTTCAGCTCTCTGATGGCTGCTTGGCTATCAGACATTATAATAACCTCTAGCTTTTCGTAATGTCTGCCAATGTTGAACTAGGCGCATCTTTCTGGAAAATAATTAGGTACAGGAAAGATCTGGTTTTAGTCAATGGAAGCTCTGACCACATCAGCTATTGCTCCATATTGCTGAAATCATAATTCTGGAACAAGTTCTTCATAATTTCGTAGTAATTCAGACAAGAAGAACCGCCAACCCCCAAAATCATTACTTTGGAGCTGTGTGCTGGTGTCTCAGTTGGTGGTGCAGTTCCCTTGGATTTTCAGAAGTCTGCTTTGCTGATTCAGTTTAACGTTGTCATATACATATATATGGTCGTACATTCCTTGAGGAATTGTGACCACCTCGGTGATGATGTTTCAAAAATCTTTTTTTTTTGGGCGAATCAATCCTGTTCACTCTTTCGTTGGTTTACTCTAGTTTGCTGTGGGTTTTCGTCTCCTCCACCAGTCTCCTCCATTGTTAACGGTATTGTAGTTTTTGTCGCATCCCTTTTATTACCATGATTCGTAAATCTTTTACAACCTAGTCCTCCTTTCTCAACTTATCCTTTTTGGGCTTTCACCATTGCAACTATATCTTCTCCTTTTACTTTATTTGTTATGCAGGTGTGTACTTAAACTCATCCCCACTATTGTCATTGGGCTTTTAATTCTTTAAAGTTGCGATCAAGCCCTATGAGCATTATAAAATCTGAAAGATTGGTCCATTTACTCATTTAGTTTCCGTGTTGATGGTTTAGCTATGGCGACTGGCTACTAGGTGGACCACTAGATTGGGTAGCGATCAGCCAATGTGTACGTTGCCTCACCAACAATTTTTAAAAGGTTTTCTAATGAGATCTTCATTTAACGTTTGCTCTCTCTGCTCTGATGGCTGCTTGGCTATCAGTCATTATAATAACCCCTAGTTTTTCGTAATTTCTGCCAATGTTGAACTAGGCGCATCTTTCTGGAAGATAAGTACTTAGGTACAGGAAAGATCTGGTTTTTAGGCCCATGTATTCCCGTTTTGAAGAGATTCTTTGATGACTGTACTTTAACAGAGTGCCTTTCTCCCATTCCTTCTTGGTTCGAAGCTTTCCGTTTTGGCTATGCTCTGCACCGAAATGTGGGAAGGAGTAAAGTTTAGTACCACTTAAATAGCTGCTATAGGACTGGTTCTCACTGTCCCAGGTATGCATATGTATGCCAATCTTTGCATTTTGGAGAGATTAGCTTTAGCGATGGCCAGATTAGTTCTTTTGCTCCTAGTCACTGTTCCATAAGTGATCATTGGTCTCACTATTCCTATTCAGACCAGTATTTTTGGGTTGTATCCCCAATTATTTTCGACAAAGTTTCTACAAATTATTAGGGGTTTTTTCGCCTTTTGTTAGTTACTTCAAGTCCGTGCTCAATATTATCCGACTTACATCAATTTAAATTTCGTGTTTTATAGGTGGAGTCATATCTAACGAATTACCCCATTTCAGGGTGTGCAATACTTAATTTCTGCATCTAAAACCGCTAAATAAACCTCAGATACGCATTCCGCATCTTGTGAATCTCAGCAGCATCAATGGTGTTCACACAAGGACCATACACCATATCAGAAAAATTAAATTTAGACAAGACTAAGGAATCACAGAGTATTTTCCTGAAGTTCGTTCATAGACATTCCCTATTCCCAAAAAAATACCTTTAAATTTCCAATTGATCTTTGATGCTTTGTCATGAATTAATTTGCGCATACATATGATACTGACCATGGTGTCAAACCTATCGTGGTCAGAACCTCTGCTCAAGCTCTGTGTTTCTCCACTGCCGAATATGCCTGTCCAGTATGGTGTACATCTGCCCACCCTGAATGAAATATGGCGGATAGTGATAGGTAGCATGAAACCCACCCCAACAGAAAACCTTCACAAGACCGCAGACATAACAATGCCTCGCATGAACATTGAGTCACTTCAACATTTGGCCAAGAGGGCAGCCCCAAGTAGACTCAAATCTAGACACTGATTCCTAAGCTACACTCTAGATGAATGCTCCTCCCACTATCCACTAAGAGAAGACCCACCAAACGGTGTTTCTAGTGACTGTAGAACCTGGAGAATGCTTAACCGTTCCTGCACTGGGGAGTAGCTCTACTAAAATCTAATCTAATCAAATGGGGGTGTATTGGACAGAAATGATAAGAAGTGAGATTGCAGCGCCCTTCAGGACATGGAAAATCTTCTTCAATGTCCTGACTGTTCCCATAGCTGTACCCTCCACGAACTATAGCTAGCTGAAGAGGAAGCATTGGATTTAGCCCAATACTGGGCTAACAAACTGTAGATATTCGATAAGAAAAAGTAAAAACTAAGCATGGAATACTGGTAATGTTGAACATTTTTAAACAGGAAGCCTGTAGAAGTCGAATAAATAAGTGGGTCCAATACAGTACCTTGAAATCACCTCACTGAAATCGATCAAAACATGTTGTACAACGTTAATTTCACCCAGTGGTCTGAAGACATGGTCAGTTACCGCAGACAAAGCTGGTGCGCAGCTGAAACCAGCTCTCAATCCTGATTGAAGAGGTGGAAGGAGATTGGACTTATTTAGAAGGATTCCCAGTTGCTGTTCTGTACTGTTTCAAATATTTTGGAAGAAGAATAGGCAAGATGCAAGATCCTTGCAATCCTTGCATCGGAATTTGCTCGGTTATTAAGGATTCTAACCCATGTTGAACTATGTACATACTTCAGCTTCAGCATAAATTTTGTAATTTTGGGTTGCACACAAGGCTTTATCAACTTTTTTCAAGTTGTAATTGTTCTTTTTTTGTTGCGATTATGGGCTCCCATAGGAATAGTTTTAAAAGCAAAATGTTCTTCCTTTACCTTGGTGTTGGCAGGTTCCAACAGAAAAGATACCAAGACAACAGCTTGCCAACAGCTTCTAGTATGGATTGTGAGTCCTACCTATTAAAGCTTTTTTTTTTCGTTTTGTCTCAACCGCTTTCTTTATTGTTAGGAGCTTTGGTGGTTAAGATTTTCATGGTCCGAGTTTCTATTACTTCCTTTCGGGTTTGTTTCTATACTCATCTTTGTTGTTCATAGTATTTCGTGTATCATTTCAGAATATCTTAAGATAAGCTAGTCTGGTATTCATCAAAATTCTCTCCACTTAGAACTCTCCAACAGCCTGCCTGCTTCTAATCTTTTAGAATGGTAATCTTGTTTATTCAAACTTGTTAGGCAAAGTTTCACTAAAATTTCTTCATGGGGATGGTGAAGCCTTCTATGCCATAAATGCATAGCACTTTATCAGCTGTTACTTTGAGTATTCGCAATTGAAAATAAAATTTTGTTTCTTTTCTGTAATCTCCCGTTGCACGAATTATAATTCTTCTAAATGATGGATGACACAAACGGGAACAGTAAACTACCTTCTTTAAAAAAACAAAACATCTATCTTGTTTATTCGAACTGCCAGCCGAGAAACTTTCATTCTAATCATTTATTTATTGCCACTCTCCAATAGAGGCTCAGTCAGTAGGATTCAGTTTCGGTCACGTCTCTCTCTATGAAACTATTTCAATTCGAAAATAAAGCTATCTGTCTTCATAAAATTCTAAATAGCGGCGAAATAAAAGAAGCGAAACCGCGTAGTGGAGACGCAACGGTTCCCCGAACATACGGAACGGATCCCCCCCTTCATTCCGCCGTGCCATTCAATATTCGGAATCTCGACAACGCAACGCAAATTAGAGGGAAACGCGGAAAAGAAAGTCATAATAAAGAAAATTTATTTGCCCCGCGGGAGAAGGACCTCTTTCATTCAATTCCGACTTAACCACAAAGGGTAAAATGGCGACTGGAAAACGGTTTCCTACGTTCTCCTAACCCGGCCGCTCTTAAAATATGACCTTTATCAATCACTGGCGGAACGTATTAGATACAGAAAAATCGGAAGGAAATATATTCGCTCGTATTCATTATATTCGGGCCGGATAAATTGGATTTCTCTTTTTCGTGAGAGGCGGAAAAGCACCGACGCTGCCTTTGAGACCCTCTTCGGTTCGCTTTATACGATGCACGGTTGTCGAAATATATATGTATGTATGTGCGTGCCGGATCTTTGACTGTCACGTTTTGCATAGGAAACAGGATTTTCGCGGTCGTAGAGGCGATGAAAGAATAAAAATCGAATGGGTTGTGGATACTAAACAATAAATTAGCGTCGGAAGTCTTGAAATTTTCTATATAAAATATAGAAACAATTCTGATATATTTAGGAATTGCAAAAGAATCGTGGTCTTCATGTTAACAATTTTCTGAATGAGCTCAAGCTTCCTTTTGCTGTCACTAATGTTTCCAATTCTAAAAGTAACACAAACCTACGGAGTATAATTCTTATTTAAAGATTTTGGGCGCCCTTATTAAACTTCAAAATTATGGTTGGCACTGTATACATGTCACGCTCTAATCAAAACTTGCTGCGAACGCTACGCCATTACAAAGTTATCGGTGAGGGACGGCCCCGTAATCCCTTTCGGCTGTTCGCCGATCGAAGCATCTTCACCGGGGGGCAAGACACGCAACAAGAGGTTCTTCGGCGCTCTCCAGGGCGAAATTAACTTTATTAAATTATGGTCTTTCTTAGGCCCCATTAACTTGCACTAACGAGGGTTCGGATTTATCTCGGGTTATACCTACTTGTGTACCAGCAGGTTGTATTATGAGGTCAAAGGCGCACCACTCACTCGTAAGACGGCAGCAAGTGTATTATTACCCGCTCAGATTAATCATCGCTTATCATAGATACACTAAGCTACACCAATTCCGGTAATGGGTTAGTTAGTTATTCGGATATGAGGCCGCGTAAATGGCTGATGGTTACGAGCAAAATCCGCCACGTGTATTTAAGTGGCATTATTTACTCTAGATATAAGCAAATACTTTTGCATAAAATAATCCCACCCGTAACGGTAGAAAGGGATGTGCACGTTTTATGCTAATAAATATGTTAGCACTACGAAGTTTGCCCATTCCATTTACAAGTCATAAAGACTAATCTATGGCAAACATCGGAAAATACGCGTCCGAGCGCATCGAATTTGCTGAACCGCTGAGTGTTTACCATGGTAATTTTCCCAGCAAATGCGCAGCTATAGACTAGCTCGTGCTTAAATATCGTACGGACACATACTCCGCACTGCACATGGTTACATGCAAAATGCGTATATCCATTAAAAGATAAATATCCCGTACATTCGTGGCAATATATCACATACCAAGTACCGCCACATTGCACGAACACCACAGTGCAGTAACAGCTCATAATTCAACTATTGAAAAGGGCCCGGACTTCTACGAAAGGTAATTATCTCATGCATAAATTGCAGGGACATCAATATCTCCTGCACAACCTAATATTTGGGATTAATATGGTACACCTCCGTAACACGTCTATTTCGTGTCTAAACCAATGCATTTAATGAAGACTGTAGATATATTATAGATGGAGGACTTGTATCCTCAGATACATACATACATATATGTATATATGTATGGTATATAGAGAATTTGAACATGTAAGGATTGCAGCGGTTAGTATATCCGAACCACCGTTACCGTAGATAGGCTATTAGAATTATTCATGAAGTAAACTGTACCGTGTAAACGATCCATCTCTATAATGAAGCTTCAGTGTAGAATTGATGAGTTTCACAAAGTAATTTTGGTACTTCAATAAGTTGTAATACTAACGTTGTTTAATATAAGTAAATAATAATAATAATAATAATAATATTTTATTTGCCCAACAGATATAAAATCCTTATTACAGGACAAAATAGAATACATCACGAAAACATATGTGATATGTATAAATATAAGTATACTTAATACTAAACTAAATTTAATAACTACTAACTAGTGATAGACAACAGAGAGATTAATTAGTTTCCTTATATGTAATTATAATTGCCAGTACAATGGTGGAGTAATGTTGGTAGAGAAGTGTAATTTATGTCTACATCCGTACATGCCAAACTATTATAAAGAGTACTTATTCTAGATACGGGAGATCCTAACATAATGTTAGTTCTTGATGGACTACAGTAAAAGGTATTATTCGATCTAGAAAATTGTCTCGGAACTAAGAAATTCAATCTAGATAATATTTCAGGCAAGTCAATCATATTATGCAGTAGAGAATACAGAAATTTTAGGTCTGCTTGACATCTACGAAGTTCTAGGGGCTCAATATTAAACGTAGTTAAGAGACTTACATAGCTGTAGCCGCGAGGTGGATATTCACCTGTGGAGCGAAAATTTAAATATTTTAGAAAACGTCTCTGTATTTGTTCTAACGAACGTGCTTGTAGTTTGTAAAACGGAGACCATACCAATGATGCATATTCCAATTTTGATCTAATGAAGGAAAAGTATAATGGCAATATGCACTCAGTCGATGAAAAACAGCTAGTTGTTCTAATTACGAAACCCAGAGTTCTCAAAGCAGCACCGCAAATATTGTTGATGTGGCTCGTAAATGACAATTTAGAATCAAAGGTGACACCCAGATCCTTCAACTCAGTGCACCTCTCAAGTTGAGTGTTATCCAAAATATAATTGAAATTTGTCGGAGTACTTTTTTTCGTAAATGTCATAACTCTACATTTAGAAACATTCAAATGTAACCTATTGTCGATACACCATGCCTGAAGTGCATTCAATTGTTTCTGAAGATGCAGACAGTCGCTAGTATCGTTAATAGCCTGGAATATTTTCAAGTCATCGGCATAAAGCAATTTATGACAGTCCAACACTTCTGCAATATCGTTAATAAAGACAGTAAAAAGAAGTGGTCCTAAATTTGTTCCCTGTGGGACACCAGATGTAGAACAGAAGGTTTTGGATTTATGTCCTTTGTAATAAACATAATTTTGTCGGTTCGAAAGGTACGAGACAAACAAAGACACAAGTTTTGGTGAAAATCCAATATTCGCAAGCTTATGCAAGAGTACCGCATGATCCATCCGGTCGAATGCCTTAGCAAAATCCGTGAAAACAACATCTACTTGAATATTATGATCCAGCTTTTCACACAAATATTGAGTAAAAACTGTGAGGTTTGTAACAGTCGATCGTTTGTTGATAAAACCATGTTGGGAAGTAGTTATTGTGGATCTTAACTGCGGAGAAATGATGGAAAAGAGACATTTTTCGAATACCTTGGCAAAATTACTAATAATCGCAATTGGACGATAGTTCTCAATATATCTTATATCACCTTTCTTGAAAACGGGTGTTAGTCTCGCAATCTTCCAGCATTCGGGAAAAGTGCATGATTGAATTGCCAAGTTAAACAGAATACTCAGTGGAGCAGCTAAAGCACCTGCACAGTCCTTAAGCATGAAGCTAGGGATACAATCATCTCCCATTGTATTGGAATTCTTGAGCTTCTTCAACGTATAAAATACATCAGATTCATCAATATAGGAGACGTCAATTCGCACATTGTCGACACCTGGATGTGCACTATTTGAAAGACTATGGGTGGGCTGAATATATACAGATTGGAAAAAATCAGCAAATCCATCGACAATAGCTCCAGGTTTTGTAAGCTGCTCATCATTTAAATTGTTTAGTACACAGGGCAATCCAGATTGATTAGACTTACTACGAACAAAACTCCAAAATAACCGAGGGTTATGTTTTATGGAATTTTGTGCCATATTCAAATAGTTTCTATATAGTGCTTTAGAGTTACTCTTTATTTTTTTACTTTTCTTATTATCCAGATAGTTTTTCCACTTTTAGGTCACATATGATAACACGCAATTCTAACAAAAGTCAAATTTATTCCAAAACCTTTACAAAATTTATAATCTGGTTTTCGTAACAACTTCTTCAGTGGAATAAAATTGACATTTATTTAGTGTCAAAATATAAATAAATAACTAGCCATGCCTATCAACAAAATTATCTACAGACAAAGAAATTCAGTGATATATAGGATTATGTTTACAATATATTGGACAATTTAAGATATTTTGAAATGTAAAATTTATAATCATAACACTAATGTTCCTTATATCAATGTATTTTTTGTCAAGCTCTAACAATTCTGTTCGAGGACTAGGGAAAAACATGGCAAAAAAACCTAGTCAAGAGCTTAATTTTATAAAATTCAGGCGTGATTAGGTGATTACATTATTATAAATAATACTTAAATTTTCTATATCTGTTCTAAAATTGACCGCGTTATTTTCTTTTTTTATGTATATCATTTCATATATTAATCTTTTTTTATAACTATTTTCTTTTTTTAAAATCTTAACATTTTCAAAATCAAAGTTATGTCGTAATTCTTTAGAATGCTTAGACAAAGCAGTTTCCGCGGTTATGTTATGCGTTGCAGTGTATTGATGATTATACAGTCGTTTTTTTAGATACTGTTTAGTTTGCCCTACGTAACATTTATTACAGTCTTTACATTCTAATTTATATACGACATTACTTTGATTATCTTTTTTAATCTTAGTTTTTAAATTTGTAAATAACTGTCTGTTATTGTATGGTGTAAATGTAA
>ML218570.1:0-31372 GCA_004785975.1 Popillia japonica
AAAAAAAACTGATGTTGAAAACAATCTTCAGCAATTTCATGTGGATTTTTGTCACACCATACCTGGTTATTATGGAAATTGCGTATTGCATTTCTTGAAAAATTCGCTTCATCGGTGAACAGAATCATCATCAGAAATTGAGGGATTTGAACCATTTTGTGCAAAAGCCATTGACACAATGCAATGCGAGGAGGAAAATCAGCAGGAAGAAGTGCTTGAACGCGTTGTATATGGAATGGATACAACAAATTTTCCTTCAGAATGTGCCAAATAGTCCCGTTACTTACATCCAAAGCGTCAGCAATTTTTCGAGTAGAAGTACCTCGGTCTTCTTCAATCATGTCTAGCACATCCCCTTCCAGCTCTACCGTTCTTGCTGTCCTTGGCCTTCCTGCTCCTCCATTTCGTCTTAATGTGCCTGTTTCATAAAGACGCCGATGGATACTTTCGATAGGTTTTCTATCAGGAGCAATACGGCCAGGAAATCCTTCAGTATACAACCGCCTAGCATCTAATGCATTACCATCAGCAAGTCCATAAATGTAGTGCATGTCGGTCATTTCGGCATTCGTGTAGCGATTCATGATAAGGAACTTCAACAAATTCGACACATACAAAATTATTAATCACGAGACTCATTCAATATGTCATTCAATATGTCATTCAATTTTTTTCTTGAAAAATAGCCTGTGACGTGCCAATACGCGCGCAACTGGTACGACTAAAACATCGTGTTGTTTTCAAAGTATGTGTCTCCCACAGCTATTAACACGCCTAAAATTTCATTATAAATTATCATTATGTTTTTTTTAAATTAAACTTCAACACGCTGTAGATCGGTAACGAAGCGTTTGCGGACCTATGTTTATAGGAACTTTTTTGTATAAAATGAGCTGGGCAATCACCTTCTTTAATATTGCCGCATCTTTTTTAAACACCCTGTATACAGTGTGTCCCAAAAAGTTTTATACAGGCGGAGAAAAAGATTATCTTACATTTCACAAAAAAAATATTCTTGTTCCACAAAAAAAAAAAACTCCAGTGTGGAATAGAAAATTGTAAATAGTTCTGTTACAGTGACATGGTGCTCTATCGTGTTCGTACTATACTTTTCCTTGTTCATTTAGTGGTAATTCTTAAAAAAAGTCACACAACTGATTATTTAAAAATTGTAGGTATCTTTCTCCATTCATGTTATTTCGGAAAAAGAATGGTCCCACAATTCCGTCTTTGTAAATGCCATATCATACATTGGTTTTAAATGAATATTGTAGTATATATATTATAGTATATTGTAGTGAGTATTACTCTAACAATTTGCTGACGTGTTTATTGAAATATCTTTTAATTTTTATATACTATAATTTTTCCTACTTATAACAATTTCAATGAACAATTTGCTCTCTACTACAGTTTGAAAATATTTTACTCTCACTCCAAATCATAATTTTGATTTTCCCTGTATTCCAGCCAATGGTTTAAAAATTTTGTACTTTATTATAGCTCTACAAGTACATGCAGAGGTTTTTATTAAGAATATTTTTTTGTGAAATGTAAGATTAACTTTTTCTCCATTTGTATAAAACGTTTTGGGACATACTGTATATACATACATACAATTCTTGATGCAAAATGCTGAAGTCTATATAAGTATTAGATCACACAACTGAAAAGGAATTTAGATGGAATTTAGGTCTTACCGTGATGTAAAACTGCGAGAAGCTGACCTACATATCACGTTCAACAAGAATTTATTAATCGTCTTGGTTACTGTCAGATAGTCAATGGTGAACAATTTCAATATTTACTTTAATCATTATTAGAGCTGAGGATGTTTGCGGTACGGCAGGACCGTATGTAGTACATATGCACCTGCGTATAAACACGATGCAGCGAAACACTTTAGTTAGTCGTGAACCGGCAATGTGATCGTGTGTTGCGTTGAGCTCTATTTAATAAGTATGACGGACGTGCCCAAGCCAAGAAAGCGTCCATTGTATAACGACGTGAAGTGTGTGCGCGTGTGTTACATCCGTAGATGTCGAGCGGTCTTTCTCAAAATAAAAAAACATTTATTCATCACGGCGTACATCGCTCAGCGCTACAAATATGGAAACGTATCTAATGCTACAAACTTACTACCAGTCTTATTCATTTGGCGCTATGCAATAATAATCGTCAATAAGGTAAGTGTGTTATTTATATACAGTACACATAACTGACATACCTAATGATATAAATAGCGAATGCATGTAAAGCAATAAAATCACACATGCATCTCCGATCGAAACAAGGTCATAATATTCGTGCGTTTACCTGAATACTATCCTGGCATACCGCAGCAATCCCTCAGCTCTAATCATTATCATAAATTTTAGAAAAATAAAATAAATAATGTTTTTTTAATTTTTTTTATCAAACCTACATACGCTAATGTAATCATATTTTTAACGATGTTTACGTAGAATGACACGCTCTTTCAATTGACATGATAGAATTTGGATGTTGCTATTTAAAAAAATTATCAATGACGTCATATCTCGAATGACCATTATGTCTCAATTAAGGGTCGTATGTCGAAAAGTGCCTTTGTTTAAAACAAAATCGACATGTCAGAGGATTTTTTCTAAAAGCTCTCAATTTGAGAAATAATGAATTTATTCGTTACTATTCGAAAGCACTGTATACTCAACCCTAAAGTCTGTTCCACAAAAGAAATGCTCTACAGTCAAATCCGGGCTTCTTAATGACTAGTAAATGGGGGCTCTGCCCGTGTATTCGTCTGATAGGTTATACAGGGTGTCCGCGATATACAAAGCATGCTTTTAAGGGATAATAGCTACAACTATTTAGAAACAAAAACATATAATACACCTTGGGTCTATCTGTAAGCGTAAACAAGAAAAAAATTATTTCTAAAAAACCTTATTTGGTCAAACTGTACAAGAAAACTCATCCATATTGCTTCTTAAATAACCAAAAAACCATATCAAAAATTTAGGGTTGAAAATAATTGAAAACAACGATGAAAACGAATTATTTAATACTTTGAAATTGAAGCGTGGTGTCATTTCTCTTACACCATACTGTACACGTATTCAATAGAAGCACAGATGTAAGCCAAGCATCATCTGTTTATACGACCTTGAACTACATTAGACTATTGTATCGTACGAAGTCAATGAATGAAAACAATGTAATTACTGCAATTATGTTATGGCGCTTTAAGCTCTTTCGTAAAGGCTACTACAAAATTGAGTTCTTTTCTTTTATTTGTGATAAATTGGTGGTCCTAAAAAGGACTTTTTTGAGAGACAGGAGAAATGTATCACAGGAAAGGCTCGATGTGTTGCCCATTTGCAGGAACACACGCCTGTAATCGTCGGGTAAATCCAGCACTGATCGGCTGCCTCTGTACGGTATGCGTCGAAGTTTGTGACATGAGAAATATTTTTTTTCTCGTTTACGCTTACAGATAGACCCAAGGTGTATTATATGTTTTTGTTTCTAAATCGTTGTAGCTATCATCCCTCAAAAGCATGCTTTGTATATCGCGGACACCCTGTATGTAGTGTGGTGTTTTATGGATCGTTAATAGCCATATTTTTCTAGAACTGACACTGCTCACAGTCAGTAAAATCTTTTAATTTTTGGATAGCAGAGTGAAAGAAAATTACGGAACATTACGTTCTACCCGTCAGATTTGATTAGATTAGATGGTATGTTCAATCACACTTGGTCTCAAATCTTCTGAAGAAGTTTAGTACATTTTTGGCGCTATAACTTTGACGTTCCCTGGTTTTAAGTGAGCCTGTTCGTGGTGGCAGTACCTGTGTTAGCACACCGCACACAGTCGACCGTTTTCTGAAGGTCATACATCAAAAATCTGTGATCAGCGAGTTAACTGGTAATGGCGCAAAATCACTTTTGTAGAGATATATGTGTGTGATTATCTTAGTTTAGAAATGTTGATCTACCGCGGAATTTTTTGATCAACCTGATAAAGATGGACTTTTATGTGGCTTTTGGTGAGGCTATTATAGTCCAAGGAACTGAGAGTCTGTAATTGGCTTTGGAACACCATAATCTGTTTCGCATGTAAGAAATAACAAGATCAGGCTTCTGAGGATAAGCAGAGAGTTTCAGGTTCGACTCAAAGGTATATGGTTCTATAATCTAAACCTTGTTAAGACTTATTTTTGACTACCATTGAAGCGATACGTGTGTGACCATGGGACTACTATATCAGTCCAAAGGATAGCTGTTAAAACTTATACTAACTGTTTGTTATTTTCAAAATATAGTATATATATATATTTTTTTTAAAAGTATAGTTGCACATGCTTTGACTACTCTGTACAATTAATATCAGATTAATAATTACCTAATAATTGGTCTTCGTTATGCCGTTTTGTTTTTTTTAGTTTATAATTAATTGTTGTATCTGACAAAGGTTGGTATTCCAAAATGGTTGAAGTTATACAGGTGGTTTAAAAATATTCCGTCGTTTCCTCCTAGAAATGTATGTACCTACATACGTCTCTTCAACAGTCCAATCATATTTATGTGGGTCAATTTAGCTTGATATACATATACATAGATATAACAGTATTGTATGTTTTGAAATCGCTCAACATCCCTTACTACTTCGAATCATATGCAAAATTATTTCGGGGATAAGTGCAGTATACGACAGATTCGGATTTAATGTGCTAGTGAATGGTGCGGCATAATGGGGTCGAAAAAAGAGGTCTCGGATGAGAGAGCATGACTGCGAGAATCACTGCGTAATTGAGTAGTGGTGAAGAGGCCATATGGCCAACTTATACACACACACACACATCGGAACTTTGATATGTATTCAATGTATTCATCATTGCCGATCGTTTATACCAGTGGTAGCTCACCCGCAAAAATAATGAAATATAATAATAGAAGCGCTTTTGTCATTGTTCTTATCCTTTGAACAGTTATATTTATCTGTACATAACAATCAAATACTTGTAAACCACATAATAAAAAATATAATAGTAAATAAATTAATAAATAAATTAAATGATAATTAGTAAAATATTTATGAATATATCACACTTCTGTCTTCAACTGTAACTTTTGTAACATTAAACATTAAAAAACTTGTAGGAGTCAATCGAGACCTGCCAGTTTCTAATTTATATCAACTGTAGTAGTCAAATCATTCAACTGTTCTAAATAAAATTAGGTGAGGTCAAATAACTGTAAAATACGTCAAGGAAACGCAAGGCATCTCAAAGTCTATCAACCAGTATAATGGACCTCTAGCAAAAGAGCAACTAAAGCATATTACTTCTAGCAAAAATAGAAGTGGACCGTCTGATATAACTCACTAATATTCCCAGTAAACCAACATATGTATGTTATATCTCAATGAGGGATCAAACAGATTACATTGTAATATTACCCAGTTATATAACATAAATATGGATGTATACAATTTACATTCTCTAGTTGCTACATAACGAAGTTAATACAGATGTTCTGCAAATTTGCTCTCATAGTGTAACGTATATGATAATGTAAAATATGTGAATGTCGTTTAATTCATGTTATATCAGTAACGAAGTATTTGTGCCACGTAATATCAGTGTACTATTTTATATACATCAAGTATTTCTATATTTATAAAAATACTAAAACGTCATATTTTAAAAAAGACTCATTTTGTTATTAAGAAATTTATTGTTATATTGCGGTAGTTGCTGTCAACTGTCATTCCGTTGTTTGACTCCGTTTCCACCTGTTTGTGTTGCGATTCACGCCGACGTACTGTTAAAGCAGTAGAAGTGTTGGTGTTTAATAGAACAGAAAAGGTAAGCGATGTTTCACTTATTAGAGTAAACTTAATTGAATTGATTCAAAACGTATGCGTTGCATATTAATTTTATATCATTTTACTTACAACACCACTGCTGAAGGATTCTAACCTAAAAATTGTACTGCTCTAAATTACGTTTGTGCTATACTTACCACATTCAAGATTTAGGATAATTGAAAACGAAAATGTATCTTCAGTCCCACATGAACAATGCCAAGAGCTTATGGAAACAATTCCGTTAAAAACTATCGAGGACATAAAAACCTTTGACAATGAGTTGCGGAATAATAAAACAATTAGGGAAATATTTGTAAGTCAATCAATCTACTATAGAAACCATTTGTGACTTTCTTTTTTTAGATGCATTACATAAATACTATCGGGAGCTGTCACTCTAAAAGATTGTGCAAACAGGATATTTACTAACCAAAAGCAATATCAAAGAAAAAAAATTGAAAGTAAGGTAAGTGAATGACTACAGCTTAGTAAGCTAAGACCATGCTAAGACTGACTCGCGAGCATCTCGCGAGAATAATGGTTCCCATGACAATTGAATAACAACATTAAAAAATTGATTTTATATCAAATTTTATATCTGTAACGTTGAACTTCATTGTTATTTAATATATTTCATTTTTTCCAGTTTTTTTATTTTACTATTATTGCAATGTGTGTAGCTCTGGCAAAAGCACCTATATTTTTTTATAATGAATGGTCTGTAAACTAATGCGTAGTTCTGAATAAATAACTTCATTCAACAACATTCATGCGTTTCACAATTTTTTAAACCTCTCCAATTTTATATTTGAATTGTATAATTGCAAATGCTTTCGTAAACATTGGTTTATATTCGGGGATGAAAGCCTACACAAAAAGTATGATGTTATGTATTTTCCCATCACTAATTATTATTAAACTAAAGTTCTATTTGTTTTTAAATTACACTGATTATACATAGGCATGAAAGAATAGGAAATTCATGCAATGTGACAAGACAAACTACTGGAAAATAGCAAACTGTAGTGTACATAGGTAAGTAATACATACATAAAAAATATAATACCCGCCTAAAATTAAAGCAAGGATATTTAATATAATAAAATGATCATTACTCTATCGTCGGTACACAAGAAAAATGACACATCTCAAAAATCCGACTTGTTAGTTTAATAGCATAAAATGTTGCTGTTGAACAACCTTTATGAACATTTTATGCTATTAAACTAAAAAGTCGGGTTTTTTGAGATGTGTGACTTTTCTGGTGGACCGACGATATACAACTACATGATACGTTTACATGAATGCAACATAACTTTTAATTTATCATCTCTATAAATGTTATATTTCAGATACATTGTAAACAATGTCTATGTTACATCTATGTTATAACGTCCAAACCATTTAATATCTCTGAAATTGTAAGTTACATGTAGGTTACAAATCATATAGCATGCAGAGTTTAAAGATCGGTGGTTACATAGCATTAATATATAATATATGTACATAACTGTGTTTACTGGGTTGGCATATGAATGAAGCTACACTCATTAAATAGAATCTTCGACGCAGTATCGCTAGCTACTTGCGAAGGAAAAGTGTAACATCGAGAAAAACGAGTTAAATGTTATCACATGAAACTCGTTTTATAGCGAGACTTTATTAAAACATTGCAACATACAGTTGCCCTTCAGGAGACTGCTAATTCATATTTTGGCAATTTACTGCATCATCTTAATTCAGGTAATAATTTTGAATTTTCTAGGTTTAACTAATTAATTATGGAATCTTTATTGACTTACGTGATATCCTTTCAACATTTAAATCTCATACAAATCAACATACTGCAATAAAAAGCTTGTTCTAAAAATTTTCCAAACAGTTTCAATATTTCTAAGGGACTGCAGAGTTAACGCAACCGCAAACAATTACTTGTTGCCTAATATGTTCGAAATTAATCCAGAATTAGAATTTAAATTGAGGCTGATGTTGTCCTGTCTGTCCTAATGATCTCTTGTGCTCCGTTACATGAGCTATAAGTTGCTAGAATTTGTTCGCGCCCATAGGTCTCCAAGTTTAAGGGTTTTTATAAACTGCAATAGCTGTGGTGGTTTGAAGAAGTTTTTCCGAAATAACTGTCACGAATTGCTGCAATACTCGTGCAGTTGGATACCAGGTGTTCCGGGTTTTCGCCCTTCGCCCCGCAAAAACTGTAGTCGCTATTGTGTTTCAAACTTATCCTTGTCCGCAAATATACGTTAGTTTGTTTCTACTTAGTTCTAGCATAGTTCTTGTTCTTTGCCTATTGAAATTTCCAAGGAATGCCTTAGAATGTCTCAGACTAGGAAGATTTTCCCACATGGTTGCTCTGAAATACTGCTCCCTGTCCATGAGTTATCCTTTATAGGTGCTCATACCTATTCCGTAAAATGGTTCCGGTACCACAAACGATGTGGCGGCCTTAAACGAGTTCATATCTTAATCTTTCCTATGGTTAATTGTCTGTGATATAAGACATTGTATAGTACTTGTGCATAAATAAATAATCAAATAATGTGATGAATTGCCTCTCTGTATTTAGCAATTACTATCAATCTCGAAAGCTAAATACTTAATGACATGAGATAAATATTGTAGATACCCAAAACTTTTATTCCCGTATAAACCACGCCACTGCTATATGTGATCTGTTCCTCACGCTTATTCTCTTCACATGCTAATTGTTACATTGTCGAATATGTAATCGGTTTCCCAGGATTCACCATCAAAGGACGCCGATCCATCTACTCTCTGCGAAATGTTTACTTTGTGCTTGTCGGGCCGTTGTTCTAGATTTTTGTCGGCGCACTTCGCGATTTGTAATTGGGTTGTTTACCGACACATTGACATTTTAATGAGTATTGATTTTCAACGTTCGACAGACCTATACATATAGAAGGTACACGAGGACGTATTAGTTAAATTTTCACGAACAAAGCTCCATACTCTTATCTACTCTTGCATACTGATATACATTCATGTATACCAATGGCATACTGCGCTTATGTGTTTGTCGGCGAAAAGCCAAAAAGCTCCTCTTCAAATTTATTTGTTTGCCTAAAGCGAATGTGCGGAATCATTTTAATGGACGCATCGTATAACAGCTAATGCAATCAGTATTTAGAGATATATGTATGTATGTTTGAACGTAGGTACTTATGTATACATACACAAATGTGATGTGTTTTGGTTATCTCGCGTATCGCATGCATGTAAATTTTTTCCTACTTTCCAGACAACGATTTTGTGATATGACACTAATCGACAATACAGTTAAGTCATTATCGTTGGCCAAGTACCTACAATTTAAAAACGAGTCAAAAATTAATTAGAAGTTAACGGACAAAACAACAAAGTAAAGACAAAATATAACAAAATGCAATTATATGATAGGAATGTGTTAATGAGATAGTTTTCATTACTTTGAGAAATATCATTTGACAGTCTGCATATAAAATGAGATTGAAAAAAAGACAGTCATAAAATAAAATACGTAGCTTGCTGACAGTCATTGCAGACAATCATTGATTACTTCTCACATATAGCAATATTAGACATTCTAACCTATCTTATAAATCACTACTATTTGTGATATCTATACTCTGTATACTCTGTTTTTAAATAAGGGGAGTAAATTAAAAATAGCCCGTCAAAACATAGTCTTACGATTGGTTTGTGGGGCGGCCATGTTTACACTGCCAAAATTTGATATTTTAGCGTCGCCATATTGTAGACACAGCTGATTGAGTAAATTTTCGTTAAATATTTTTCTATTAAAAACTATTTGTTTGTAAAAATGGATCCACAGCCTAGTACAAGTGGGCTATCAATATCGCCTGCAAGAAAACGTGCTACTTTGGGGCGTGGGCATTTGTATGTACAGTAAAGGCGAGTTATACTGAAGATGTACAAGAAAATTATTGGTAGCAATCCTACAATATAGAAAACGCAGATAACTGCAAATTTCAAACACTTCAGGTAACATCACCAATATGTATATTTATCTTTTAACTATAATAATTGCTGTTTCGAAGACAAGTATTTTCCGTTTTCTTGGTGAATATAAAGCTAAAGGACAAATTTCACCACCATTAAAACGACTTGGATGCAAGCCGCTGCTATCTACATTTGACGATAGTATTAAATACATGTTAAGAAGAATCATACATGGCTTTTTTTACGATTGAGAACTTCCTACATTAAGCAAAATCTTAAAGAAAATAAGGGAAGATCAAAATATACCCCCACTGAGTTGTTCAAGTTTGTATAAATTAATGAATATGGTTAATTTTAAGTAAGTTTGGGTACTAATTATTCAACTGTTTTATATAATACAGAGTTAGTATTTACAGATATTTAAAACGTAATCGTAAAAGTTTACTGCTCGAACGTGATGACTTTGCTTTGTGGAGACGAAGATATTTATCTTCAATATCAAAATATAGAAATGGGCAAGGCCCAATCTATTATTTAGACGAAACTTGGCTGAATGAAGGGCACACAAGAGCAAAAGTGTGGGTAAATGTTAATGTTACTACACTCAGACAAGTATTTATAGATTGTGTAACTACTGGCCTAAAAAATCCTACTGATAAAGGAAGACGCTTTAGTTATTTACGAACCAAGTGCATGAAAATATATTTCGCGAATGAGTGGCCAGTTTACACGGAGACAAATGCGCGAAATGTTTCACGCACGAAGTTTGTACAATATTTTTTGTACGAGTACTTTAATAATAATAACTTTAATACCTGTCGTTAAATACGTTTTCATTTATGACACACTACAAATCTCTTGATATTAATTAAAAAAATTGAGTTGGCAGTATTGATTATTAGAAGTGACATTTAATTTAAAATTATCAAATTCAGAAAACTCGATACAATTAAATAATAAAATCAATTGAAACAAAGCAGTTAATCCCTGGGGTATATATCTCTGGTTGTGAAAATCCCGATCAAAATTTTTAATAATTGTTCTGTTTCAATTTCTGAAAAGAATGAATGAATGCAATTTATACAATATTTGTTGCTGTTCTGACATTGAATTACATACCTTTGAAATATAACAATTTCTGTTTCATGTCGTTTTATTATTTTCACATAAAAACAACGATCTGGTCAGCATATTATTAGGGTTAGGGATTTATGATTTTAAAATGTCACTAAATTAACTAACTTAAGTTACAGTAAGAATTAATTTTACTTCACGCACTAGTGCTTAAACTTTATGTTGATAGCATGCTTGTATTTTAACAAAAGGTGTACATTTTGAACATCTGATCTGAAACCTTATACTTTATTAACGACAAAAATTATCATCCATTATGCTTTCTACCGACGAAAGATCGTGGAAATCAATCGATTAGGGCGATCGTTTTTGAAAGCTATTTCAGTTTTTATGGGCGATGGCACTTTCCGGGATTCTATGTTCTTAGGAACAGTTCTATAAAAATATTTTATGTTTTTGTAAAACGGTTCTACGTATAGAACAACACTACCAATCTATTACATGATCTATTACATTTTTCTCAATTTATTCCATGTTATTTTAGAGAAAAGTTTTTGGACAAATGCGTGCCACAAAAAGTTTCGTAGTACCAGCAAGCTAAATTACTTATCTGCTCTACCAATTTAACTGTGAGAGGAACTACATATGTTACGAAATATTTCTTTGGCCATTTTTGTTAAAAGAATGAAGATAAAAGTTTCCAGAAATTATTATGGATAAAAATTTCTCTCCGACGAAGATGCCATAAATAATTAATAAAAGCGCAACGTAAAATTTTACTAAAAGTGAAAAGTGTGCAGTTGGGACTATGACATAGTACTTTATATGTATCTATCCTGCAATAATGAATCCGGAATATTGACTAACAACAAACATTTCAACGCAGATGCGCTAGCATACCCCCTTTATAGGGATTCACCACTACATTCCGATTAAGACGCGCTTCGATAAACTGAAAACTGTCCACGCACCAACGGTTCTCTACAGCTACGGCCTCTAAACGCCGTTAATTACACCAGTTATAACGACTACGGAGCTGCTAATTTGATACGCCCGTCAAGCAGGAAAATATCAATCATTGAATATTTTTGTAAAGAAATATGAATATGAAGATACCTACTACAATATGGAATGGTATAAATGTACTTAATTATAATGTAGAAAATATGAAGCTACAGGTACAGCAATTATGGTAATTAAGTATCAATACAGCTTTGAAGAAATCAACACTGTGAAGTTTACTTTATTTAAATAGCTACGATTCTAAGATATCTACCAGCATCTCTCTTACAAGTTGACAGATGTAGTTATCCTTTGATCGTTTTGTATGTGTTACAAGCATCTCATAACGTCACATTTCATCAAGTGCTGTTCGTTTTGTTATCTGCGATTATCCTCTCCAAAAATGTAGGTACTTCCACCGATTTAGACAAATTTAAACAAACGTAATTGGCCATTGTATCGTCAAGATTTACAAAATTGTACTACTAAAAAATTGTATATAAGTATGCAACACAGCTTTTTCTCTTTGTTAAAAGGATTTTTATATTATCATAAAAAAAGGTTATTTCATCCGTAAAACACCAAATACTAATAATATAGCTGCTGCAGTCTTTCTACAACGAAGCTGTTAATGTCGTATTGGTATACAAACATTCAACGTAGGGAAGTAAATCCCGAAATGCTTTCTTTATCTTATCTTGCTCAATGCGATTTTAGTA
The DNA here is from genome assembly GCA_004785975.1 of Popillia japonica. Lineage (NCBI taxonomy): Eukaryota > Metazoa > Arthropoda > Insecta > Coleoptera > Scarabaeidae > Popillia > Popillia japonica. The sequence goes on from ML218570.1 coordinate 12,622, forward strand.
ACTTAACTTATACATATAATGTTACGTTGTTAACAATGTCCCAACAGCGAATGGCTATCCAAACGTTCCCATATATCCGTCCGTCTTATCTTTGCTACTAGTTGGATTAACCATTTCTTCGTTTGGAAACTTTTTAATACTTTCTTGTTTGTTAAGTCAATTATGAGAATTTTCTTGAAGATAATTATAACTGATACACTGTAAGCCACTATGGAGAATTCTGCGTTTGTTGTTGTATAGTTAAAACGTACCATCTAAGTATTAAATTCTTGTGGAGCATTCCATACGCTCCTGTTAGTAGCAACATCGACATATTTTTCTTTGAGGAGTAAACTTGAACTTACGCATACTTCATTTCTATTTTTACGAGAGTGTTCGATGTAGTTTTGCCTGCCTGGTTTGATCGTATTTATCATAGTTTTCAGTTAGTTGTTTTTCATCGCTTATCACATTTTTTGGTTAGTTCGTAAGGAGGCTATATTACGATATTCATCGTCATTTAAATCGAATTATTACAATTTATTTATATTCAATTATTTCAATAAAATAGTAATGTAGCGCAATCATGCTCTTGTAGAGAGAAACCATAGCTCCGGGGTTCGAATACTACACCGCTCTGCCTAAGGCAAGGCGCGCAGTGAAGTGGTGTGGTAGTAGTGAGGCATTGGAATGGTGCGTGGTATGGGAATGGTGAACAACCACAGTGGCAAATAATGTACGTTGTCATTAGTTAAAATGTAGTCCTCAGAGGATGAAGATGCTCTTTTCTTTGTACAGCTTGCTAATCTAAATGCTAAAAACCAAGAGAAGAAGAAAAAACTGTAATGGAATTTTCAACACTTTTAAGAATGAATTAAATTTAGATGACCAAAAAATTAAACTTTTTTATCGAATGTTACAAATTTGATGTTAAATCCGTGGCACCACACCACGTCAAGGCCTCTCCGCTTTGATGCGCCTGTTTTCATTTGTCTAGTGATTCCATCTGCCACTCGGTCACCGCGCCACTACTACGTCACTTGCTGGCCATTTCATTGCGCGCCTTGCCTAAAGTAGATAGGAGAGAGCACATATCTCTGCGGACCACTTTCTTTCAGTGTCAGCATACTGAATACAATTTGATTGATTTCCGATAACATGTAAATTTTTCTACACCCCTCACTCATAAGCAATAGAAATTTCGCCTCAACTTGGCACTACTTTAAATTTCGCTGTATTTTGCGTATTATTAACTCATCTTTGTGACGAAGTATTAATTATTTAAAATGTATTATTAATAAACGCAAGACAAAGTAGACGATTGCGGCACCGTCTTTACTGAAGAGACGTTGAGCCTACCAAATGCTGTTAGAAGCAGTGACCAGTGCAACATTATGAACAGTGAAATAATCCCGAAACAAGGTAATTTACATACACATTTACAGCCTAATTGTATAGGTGTGGCGGTGTTGAGAAGAATAATACAGCTCATAAAACTGCTGTAATTAGTAGTCCATATAAAAGAAACAAACAAATAATACTCTATATTTATTCTAAGTTCTGGTTGTAAGTGTACTTATTTTAATTGTTGTTGACTATTATTATTGCAAGTATGTACTAAATTATTTCTCATTGTCAATTATAGTTTTAATTATATGTTATTGTCTCAAAATAATCAGGTTAGATTATTTAAGAAGTCATTCAATATTCTGTATTTTCAATTCCTGAACTTATTGAATAGTTAAGAATAAAATGATTCTTCACTTGCTGCACAATTATTATTTAAAGGGTTCTAAGAAAACAGAAGAATCTGATAATGAATAAGGCTTTCGAAGGTGATAATTTAAGATAATTTCAAAATAATTTATGATTCATAAAGAGAAATGAACTCCGCTGAGGGTATAAACAAATTCGCGTGCCTTCACTTATTATGTATTCTACAAGCCTGTACAGTGAAAATCTAATCGAACAGAATTAATTTCCCCCATGCTTCCGACCATATCGATGCGTGTAAAGTGTGTATGTACGCGTATGATGATTTTTGTGTGTCGTGCTATATGCCGTATATGATAGGAAACCGGTGACCGTGTCCGAGTGGCAGCTGTTTCTGACGTCACCTCGGCGACGACAGCTGGTTCTAGGTAACCCCAAGAATAACCTCTCTACTGCCACCGGCATTCATGTACGGGGGAATTACACGTCTGATCTGATCGCAGGTGAGCTCCGATCAAAAATCCCTACATAACATGTATGTATGTATATAGCGCACAAACCTATACTACGTAGACACCTCTATTCCGATATCTCTTTTGATAGACTTCGTTGTAGATTTGCCTGGTATGTTTAATTTGTGGGCAACGGGGGACGACGGATGAATTGAATGGGGGAAAACTAAGCGATATTGCCCCCTTACCTATGGTAGTTCATCCAAAGCCACTCTTATGTCTGTAATACATATACAGGATATTGAATATATCTCATGAAATATTTTAAGAAATTTGCAAAATAATTCAAAGTTTGAGATTTTTTTGCGTCTAGTTAATTTTGCGATATCCTTGCGATTATATAAAAATATTGTTTTCGTAGGTAATAAAATGATAAGAGGAATGGAGATATTATTGCACTGTGGGACAAAATACGTGCACTGCCTACCTTTTCTTTGTTTCTCCTCTCCTTTCTTTTGTTTGTGGCAAAAAAATCGTTTCAGGAAGAAGTTTAGATGCAGGTGTCAGTTTCCAGAGGATGCCCACTGGGAGGTACATTATCCTCTCTATTTTGGATAATTTACGAACCGCTCGTCCTGTTAAATACTGTAGGCTACTAGAAACAGGGATATGTTGATGACATTGTGATACTCATTTGTATTATTGGTAGAAGCACCACCATAATCTCAAAACTTATGCACAGAACATTAAAGATGGTAGAAAGGTGGCAGAAGAAGAAGAACCTTGGAGTAAACCTTGTAAAAACTGCACTTGTGCCGTTCACCAGAAGAAGGAGTTTGAATGGCCTAATAGCAGCGACTCTATACGATGATTATACAGATTAGTCGGGCGGTTAAGTTCCTGGGTATGGTCTTGAACCCTAAACTAATCTGGAACTCACATTGGAAAAAAATGGTGACAAATGTAAGAAGTTGCTAATAACAACCCGTAGAATAGTTAGAAAGACATGGGCACTCAAATCGCATGACCTACTGGTTGTATACTACGGCTAATCTGTCGAGAACTCGAGCGACTGGCATGCTTGTGTGTAACTGGAGTTATTAAACGGAGACCACGCTAAATCTACCTCCCCTTCATATTTTTATCATGGGAGAGACAAATTGACTGGAGCACCCACCATGGGTTGGGGTACACCAGTATAAAAACAGTAGTCAGAGGCCCAACCTTTGATATAGGCTGTGCCATAGCAACCAGCAGGATCTCTGGTCACAATCTTTAAAAAGTTTCCCGGAATTGGGATGAGTGGAGAAATAGCGAAGGAAGAACCCCGAGAACCCAAAACTGGTACACAGATGAGTCAAAAGCAGGTACTAATTCAAACCTGTGCGTTGGAGAATCTGCGTCGCCAGCTGCGAGGGGAAACGATTTGCATTCTCTCTGACAGTGAGGGAGTGTCTGTAAAACCTAACTGTTCTGGCTAGACACAACACGGTCAACTTCGTGTGGGTACCAGGGCACAGGGAAATAACAGGCAACGAAATTGCAGGGCTCTAGAGAGGTTGATCTCTGGTTCATGAACGCCAACTTCTACTCTGTTTTGATAGTTTTGGATTCGTCGATGTGCCAGATACGGGATCCGTTTTCAAAATTAGGTCCACCAGACCTCCATTTGCCGCGGCTCGGCAATAGTATCCTAAATGGTTGCTTGTGGTGCAACTAATGTAAATTGTCTTGGTGCGGTATGATCATGAATAAAACACTCTCCCGGAATGTTTGCTGTCAGAAACTATTAAACAAACTGATTTTATTTTTCTACCCTTTTAGTTTGCCAATCTACGAAGAATACTCCTGACTCTTTCTATGATGCCGATAAAATTAATGACCATTTCATTAATTACCTTCTAAAGGCAAGTGTTGCACCTGTTACAATTAGTGACTCGATCTACGGTTCATCAACTTTTTCCTTCGCTACAGACATTTCTTTGGTTACGGGCATGATTGATAGTAATAAGTTCAAATCTGTTGACCATCATGGTCTTAGCATTCTCATGATTAGAATGTGTTGTTCGTACATATTATCTTTTCTTACTCATGTTTTAAATTAATGTATTATCGAACGCAGCACAGATATGGTGGGAGGCGACCATGAACACTAAACTACGCGCAAAACTGACATCACTCCATAGAGTAGCATGCATAAGAGTCTGCTGCGCCTATAGAACAATCTCCGCCGGGGCGGCAGCAGTAATCGCAAAGCTCGCTCCGGGATACTCGGGACAACTAAGGAAGAGGTCAGACAAGAACTGATTAGGAAGGGACCTATGACCGCTGGACATACCAACTGATCCCTGATATTAAAAAATGGTTGGAAGGACCTGAAAACGAAGTCAATTGCTTTACCACACAGGCGCTGTCAGGTCATGGATGCTTCAGGGGATACCTGTATAAACGAGGGAAGGTCGACTCGCATGAATGCCCCTACTGCGGAATGGTGGATGACGCTTGTCATACACTATTTGTATGTCACAGATGGGCAGGTAATAGACGGGAAGGATACTTGATATTGGAAATGTAAGAAACGACCTGATTTCCAAATTGCATAGCCGGACACTACTTGACTGCATTGGAAAGATAGTTAAAACAAAGCAAGAGGAGGACAGAAGAAGACCGTAGCCTTAGACACATCCTGCACTGAAGAAATGCGGCAGCGGATTCCGGTGTAGAGTGCAAGAGCACAAAAGGGAGTTTTTAGGCGGTAAAAATCTTGTTACCGCCGCCGGATTAGACACCTCTGTTTGGGCTTTGTTTTTGCTACAATGTACATATAAACAAGTCACTATCAAGTACACTAAAATCGTTATATTTCTATGTTTAAAATATATCAGGTGATATAGCCTCTCGCATTGCAATTGTATTGTATTGGAAATGTAAGTTATTCATCTTTGTACCTGAACGAAAGAAGGAAACGATTAGAATGAAATAGATCATCTACATAGTACACATTTCAACTAAAAATGTAATCATTGCTCATATTTTGGGTATTTAGTCGTATGTATTTTCTTTTTCAGGGATACGCGAAAAAAGTTATAAGAAATAATAATTATTAGAATAACGCTTTAAATAGAGAGTATAAGTGTGATTTTTCTTAACGTTTGTATTGTGAAGCAATTTTTAACTGTTACAATTTTTAAATTAATGAACATTGGCGAAGAAAGTTCTTGTATATACATTTTATTCACGTACTCCCTTAACAGATACCTATATCAGATGGGAGAACGTTTGTTTCGCTTCAGTGAAGCGGAAAAAATAATAATTGATACGGTACATAACACCATGGCAAATACTAACGACATGCGGTAATTTTGATTTATAGTAATCTCTTACAAAATTGAATCATACCAGTCCCATTAGTTCCATAAATCAATAGAAAAGAATTACGTCAAAGTGAAAATGATTGAAAATAAAAGCACAAATATAATAGACTGCAAATACCGTTCGATTAAAATATACGAGCAAAAATACGCTAGCCAGAGATTGAGTCATCTAACAACAGAATTCCTTTCCTTATTGGCACATATTTTCGAAGAGTGATATAAGTGCATCGTAAATGGTAATAGTAGTGGTACTAAAATGTTATTTAAGTTGGAAATAAGAAAGCTGTTATACAGTACCCTATAATGATAGAAGTTTAGGTTGAAAGATAATTTTAATTTTTAGATATAAGTATGTAGTAAACCGCATAATGCTAAATTCTTACATATAAATACATATGTACATATGTTAGAGTGTCCCAAGTGATAAGTGATAATAATCTCCTGGAACACTTTTATGGATTAATAGTGCACCGCTTTTATTTATACAGTGACAGTAAATAATCACTATACAAGGTGTCCGCGATATACAAAGCATGCTTTTAAGTGATGATAGCTACAACGATTTAGAAACAAAAACATATAATACACACTGGCTCTATCTGTAAGCGTAAACGAGGAAAAAAATTATTTCTCATGTCACAAACTTCGACGCATACTGTACAGCGACAGCCGATCAGTGCAGGATTTACCCGAGGATTACAGACGTGTGTTCTTGCAAATGGGCAACACATCGAGCCTTTTCTGTAATACATTTTCTCCTGTTTCTCAAAAAGGTCCTTTTTAGGACCAGCAATTTATCACAAATAAAAGAAAAGAACTAAATTTTGTAGTAGCCTTTACGAAAGAGCTTAAAGCGCCATAACATAACTGCACTTTTATTAGATACATTGTTTTCATTCAATGCGACGTTCCCTCAACTAAAATTTTCATTTACCGATCGAAAGCTGCTATTAAACACGCCCTTTTTACTCTAACTTCAACATAACATCGATTTTATTGTCATAACATTATTAAAAAAAAACTCAAAGATACCTCTTTCCTATTGATCGGATATTTTTAAAACGTATGGCCATTGACATCGTACGATACAATGGTCTAATGTAGTTCAAGGTCGTATAAACATATGATGATAGGCTTGCAGCTGTGTTTCTATTGAATACGTGTACAGTATAGCGTAACAGAAATGACACCACTCTCCCGTTTCAATGTATTAAATAATTCGTTTTCGTGTTTTTTTTTCAGTTATTTTCAACTTTAAATTTTTGTTATGATTTTTTGGTTATTTAAGAAGCAATATGGATGAGTTTTCTTGTACAGTTTGACCAAATAAGGTTTTTTAGAAATATTTTTTTCTCGTTTACGCTTACAGATAGACCCCAGGTGTATTATATGTTTTTGTTTCTAAATCGTTGTAGCTATCATCCCTTAAAAGCATGCTTTGTATATCGCGGACACCCTGTATAACCTATCAGACGTATCAAAACGCTCGCAAAAGTGATGCACTGCGACCCGATGATTTATTGTGCCCACCTACATGAGCAATAAGTTGCTAGAATTTGCTCGCAGCTTTCAAAGAGGGCATTTCTCCCTCGTGAATGACAGCTTCACCAAAATATTTGCAACGAATTGCTGTAATAACCATGCAGTTGGATATCAGGTGTTCCGAATTTTTGTCCTCCACCTCGCAAAACCTGCAGTCGCTATTATGTTTCAAACCTATCCTTGTCATGCGTTCCTCAAGGCGGCAATGCCTTGCGCTACTTAGTTTTAGCACAGTCCTTGTCCTTTACTTATTGATATTTTCAAGCAATACCTTGGAATGTCTCAGACCAGGCAGATTTTCGCAGATAGTTGCTCTGAGCTACTGCTCTCTGTCTTTGAGTTTTCCTTTATAGGCGTTCGTCCCTATTTCGTAAAACGGTTCTGCTCCCACAAACGATGTTATCGCGTCTTTATTTGCTAATAGATTAGCTATCACGTTGCCACGGATTTCCCAGTGGTACCCATAATAATGCAACTCTGTTTTCTCTGCCTAGATTCTTTAGTTCCTCTAAGCATTCCCAGATTAATTTAGATCTAGTGGTCTGTGAATTCAACGCCATTGTAGCTGTTTGACTATCGCAAAAAATTACAGTGCTTTGCTTCGGATAGTTCCTGTCAAGATTTAGTTGAGCTCGTTCTATCCGTACTTCAATCCGACGAGCGATGTTTTAAGGTTTGGGAGCAAAAAGAAGGCGCAGGGATCCAAATTCGGAATACGAAGGATGGGGAAGCAATTCGTAGTGTACCTAATACAACCAATTTGGCTGTGACGACTGCGGAGGTGTGAGTCGGCTCGTTATCTTGAGGAAGGAGCACATTTTTCTTCGCCAAATGTGGTCGTATTTTTTCAAATCGGCGTTGTATGCTTCTGTGATTTTTCGCGCGTTCAGTTGATGTATCTGCATCTCAGCCAACCCACGAACTTACACTCAGTGGTCTGCCAATGCCATGAGTTTTGTCCAAGGGATTCTCTGCGGTAGTTGTTTTCGTGTCATCTGGACGCAGTTCATCAAAAATCTACGTATGTCCACGGCGAAATTCTACGAACCAATCATAGACGGTTGCACTGGAAGGCGAGTTTGTCCCATAAACATAATCGGAAATGTGTTTGATTTCCTCGCAGGTCTTGCCACTCAACAACAACGGATCACTAAGCGATACTACTCTTTCTCCATTGAAGCAAACGACACTAACCCGACGGCGACATTTTGAAATAGCTGTCAAAACAAAACTAAGCATGATATTACCAAGTTTTGACAGGCGGGTTAAAAAAGGTTATATTAAATGATGTCTACCTCCATTTTGACTCAGTAGTGACATCTATCTTCCAACATTTCTAGAGTTACATACAGATATTGTAGTTTTCGTTTATTATTTATTTGTTTATTTTTCGTTTGCAATCACTACTTAACATAGTCTTACTCCTTACTTCTTTATATTGCTACAACTCTGTCAAAACATGCTTTTTCTTTTTTTATAGTTTTCTACAATAAGAACACAAACAATTTTATTCCATAAGTGGTTTCCACACTGTATGAGGAGCGTTTATGCCAAATCAGACATCATGACATGACGACATAATGTAGTGTCGGGAAAAAACGGTAGAGATGTCTGATTTTGCATGAACGCTTCTCATTTGGTTGTTTGACTTTCTTCTATTAAAATTGGTGATTTAGGTTTATAGCCTATGTAGTTTCAGTTTTTTATATGATTTCCTAAATGTGTTTGTCTGTTAGGTTTCTTATTAATATATTTATGTCCTAATAAGAAGTCCTAAGATCGATGGATTTTCTTTTTCTGTTTCTTGTATTTTCTCGTCAATATAATTTACAAACTTTTCATCTTCTTCATACGCCATGAATTTATGTAATAATATTATAATATATATAATCCTCCACAAATAACAAAATTAATATCTACAAATCAACATATATAATAATAATTAACGCGTTAAACCAATAAAGAATGATACCACTTAAAAAGTAATACTATAATAATTAACAATACAGCTCAACAGGTAAGGGTGTGAAGGAAAGTCATGTTTTTTCCACTTGTTTCAAGGCTGTCTTTAATACCTATATGTAGCGTTATCGGATTCAGGTCAAATATGTGCTGCTTCGCTAAATTATTTGTTGCCATGGTGATCGTAACTTCATGATTCCTTTCGTAAAAAAATCTTTATTGGCAAAAAATCAAGATAGGACATTTTCACATGCCTCTATTGAAGCCAGTTTTACACCCACAAGAGGATTATGTAGCGATCTGAATAATTGATAATCCGTGTGGGCTTTGTCCAGACTAGTGCTGAAGATATCCGACAAAATTAAGATCCGGATATCCGGATCCAAAACTATCCGGATATCCGAATCCTTGGATCCGGATTCGTTATCCAAAACCTCAGATCCGGATCCACTATCCGAAACCTCGGATCCGGATCCGCTATCAGAAACTTCGGATCCGGACCCGCTATCCGAAACTTCGGATCCGGATCCGCTATCCGAAACTTCGGATCCGGATCCGCTATCCGAAGCCTAGATTGAGCAGAAAGGTCCCCACTGCAAACATTTTTTTTGTTTGGAATTAACCGATTTGTGCTCCATAATTGTTACTTCATATTTCTTATTTTTTTTAGTAAAACCTTATATTTGTGTTTCTCTTCAGACCAAATACCTTTTGTTCCTGATTTTTCATTTTATTTATTTATTAACATACCAATAAAGTAATTATTTTCTTCTTAAAACGTTGTACATAGCCTTATCTATTAGCTACTTATAATATTAATTAATAATGTTAATTTGTTTTATTATTTTAAAAAGCAAAATGTTGGAATGTAAAACATTTTTTCGTTACTATTTTTTTAATGTTAGCGAGAACTCGCGAACAAAATAATCGTATTGATACAAATCTCATAAAGAATGCAAATTTGATGATTTTTAATAGCAGATTCGGATGTGAGGTTTTGGATAGCAGATCCAGATCCGAGGTTTCGGATAGCAGATCCGGATCCGAGGTTTCGGATAGCAGATCCGGATCCGAGTTTTCGGATAGCAGATCCGGATCCAAGGTTTCGAATAGGGGATCCGGATAGTGGATCCGGATAGCGCTCAGATCCGGATATCCGGATAGTAAATTATCCGGATCCGGATAACAGCACTAGTCCAGACTATAAGAAGGATGCATGAGAACCTCTCTCGCGAAGCTTCTGGCGCGTCATCAAGGAGGTGTGTGGTCTCGGATTTTCTTGGAAAACAACTACCTTCTTATTGGCTAATTCCGGTCGTTCCTGATCAATACCCCACTTCAAACGGACCAATTGCTTACAATATACTTTGGAGCTTAGTGGTTGGCCAGGTTGGAAGAGCTCATAATGTAGGATTCCCTTATATGTAGTTCCACCAAACAGACAGTGAAATATTCCTTGGCGTCAAACCAGGATTGAGATGGGTCTGGAGCGCTTCCCCGGTCCTTGACCTTGATCATTTTCGCATATTATTAAGAACTGAGTCGACTTTGTTGCGATTTAATAGAGATTCGTATTGTTTGAAATACAAACCTCATCCGATGTGGTTTGGAAATATTTCATTCAAATTTTGCAGACTTTTAATAACATACTGTTGAAATTAACCAATTGGCGCAAATGTAATAACTTTTGGATTAAGCTGATTCAGCTTACACTAACGTAATGAATAATACAATGAGTATCGAAATCTTTATAGTTCTATGTAAATAACGTGCACTAGAATGTAGCGGTCGGTTAGCAAACACTTTCTATTAACAAAATAACACGCACAGTTCAAAATTGGATACATGTAACTGTCTTCTCACCACTTATTTTAATCTTAACAGAGGTCGAGTGTACAAAGCGACAATGACGCGAAATAAAAGACAAAGACTGCAATTCAAAGTGTAACTCTTTTAAACCTTGTCTTTGATAATAGGACTAGCGACAGAGGGTTATTCAATACTTAAGATGGTATCCCAACAATGCCGGTATCTCTCGCAATTAGGGCGACACCCAGTCGTTCTCATGCTTTCTAAAGGCTTTATATGTGTTCGAAATAGGTGACAGAATCGCATGAACTGGAAAACTATATTGGAATTTATGCGAACATGTGTGAATAGTTACAAGTAGTTTTATCGCTTAGGTCCCCGTGGTAGTTACAAGTGTAGTGATGCGGGTAATAAGAAGCGAAGAAATAACAAAACCATTAGGTCTCATTGTATGGCATGTATCGTTTATTTCTTCCCCTTTCTTTTGTATTTCTTTCGAAGGATCTCAGCAAGAGGTTATTATTTCGCGTTTTTATCCTTTCAAAACAGTTCTGTTTCAATTACGGTGATATTAGTCAGTAAAAGATAGGGGTCAGAGTATATTAAAATATGTTCGCCCAATTTTTGCCAATTTAAGAGCATATCAAAAGTTAAGTTTGTCCAACTAACCAAACTTGCAGTTATTTCGAAATGTATCTAAGGTGTAGTGTATAAATGTAAGGTATAGGTCAATTTTATCCCAAGTAGTACGAGAATTACATTTTCTATTTAAAATTTCTTTGCTAGATGATTTATTTGTACGTATTTTACATTTACATTTACGAAGGATAGGTAATTAGTAAAATTGTGAACTCACGCACTGTTATGTAGAATGAGATGAGATGGTCGATATCTGCTTGTGATACATCGTTCCAGGCAACTTGAACTTCGTTGATTAACTGCGCCAAAGTTTGTGGAGGATGGTGCAAAGTGGACAGTCTCCTCTCCATGGTATCCCACACATCTTCGATGGAGTTTAAATCCGGGGAACGGAGTGGCCATGTCAAAAAATATTAACGCTACCTTCTTGGAGAAAGTCTATAGTTACGAGCAATATGGGGACGTGTATTATCATCAACATAGCATGCAGCTGTCATACTGCCTCGAATAGACAGAATTGGTGATCGGCTACCATAATTTGTATTGTATTGTATAAGAAGGGTCGTACAGGCGCTATAACCTCACCTCACCGCGACCTGTTGATCTATTGTGAATGCCTCATTCTTTCAGTACCCTTCTAATCCGATGTTCCTAACGAATCCCAGGATTAGTTTGGGTGCCAAGGCCTTAATCTGTTCAGGCGTTACAGTCGGCTGCCCTAGATGCTGAAACCTTCGCCGGCCCAGTACTTCGCACTCGCAAAGTATGTGCTCGGCTGTTTCAGATCTCAGTTCGCAAAAGCGACACAAGTCCTGATCAGCTTTGCCCACCTTTCTGAGGTGGTACTTTAGAGGGCAATGACCAGTAAGTAGGCCGGTAAGGGACCTTAAGTCTGATTTTCTTAGATCAAGAAGTTTTCTATTACTATTTGGCGAGTAGTTGATGAATTTATTCGTCTGTGTTTGCCCGGGTGTTTTCCTCCAGAGGGATGCCATTTCTTTTGCTTCCTAATCTTTAAGTTCCTTCTTGAGCTGGTGTTTTGACACACCAAAGAAGGGTTCGGGGGAGAGCGGGTGTTTGCGGCTTGTCTAGCAAGTTCGTCGGCCATGTCATTTTCTTTGGTATTCGTGTGCCCTGGAACCCACATTAGGGAAACCCTGTTATTTGTGGCCAGTTGCGTCGCATTCACCCGACATTCCCAGGCCAACTTAGACTCAAACCTGTGAGTGGCTAGAGCTTTCAGAGCGGCCTGGTTATCGGTGCATATATAGATGTTGGCATCCTTCAAGCCTTTGTCTAGGTTTTCTCGGATGCAAAGATCTATAGCATGTATCTCCGCTTGAAGGATTGTTGGAGATGCTCCTAGGGCTCTGGAGATGTTGGCCATTGGTCCATGAACGCCAACCCCCACCCCGCTGCTGGTTTTGGATCCGTCTGTATACCAGACACGGGCTCCATTTTCAAAGTTGGGTTGACCAGAGCTCCATTCCTCGCGGCTCGGAAATAGCACCCTAAATGGTCGCTCGTGATGTAATTTGACAGTCATGCTGTCCGTTGGTTTAGTTAAAGATGGAATCTCTTCTCGGAGGTCATCCAGAATCCTTAAGTGTCCGGTTAAGTCTCCCTCTTTAAATCGATGTGATGTACTCAGCCGGTGAGGACTGAGAACTGCAGTTCTCTTAATTACCTGGTGCAAGGGTGCTAATCCCAGTAATACCTCCATTGAGGCAGTTGGGCAGGTGCGCATCGCTCCTGTGATTCCCAGACATACTAGTCGCTGCAGTTTCTGCAGCTTACTTTGTGCTGTCTTTTCGTTGGTTTTTGGCCACCAAACTAGGCTAGCGTACGTGATCATGGGTCTCACAACCATTTGATATAGCCAGTATATCATTTTTGATTTAAGACCCCAAGTTCTTCCAAAAAGTCACTGGCAAGACCAAAAGGCCATTGTAACCTTTTGGAGAACGTTATGAAGATGCTGGTTCCAATTTAGTCTGCAGTCGAGAGTGATCCCTAGATATTTCACTTCACTGGAGTAGTTTAGTTGTACACCATTCAGGAACACTGTGTCCAGCGAGTACTTCCTTCTATTGGTGAATGGGACAACAACGGTTTTGCTTGGGTTGACAGAGAGTCCTTCCCTACAGCACCAGTTGCTGATGGTGTTAAGGGCCTGCTGCATTAGGTCCATAATAACCTTTTCATGCTTTCCCCTTATCGTAACGACTAGGTCATCTGCATACCCCTGTGCGTTAAAGCCTTTTCCGTGCAGTATGTTGAGCAGATCGTCAATGACCAGGGACCACAGCAAGGGCGATAGAACTCCTCCTTGAGGGCACACCCTGACTGGTCCGAAGGCCACCGACCCACCGCCCAACTGCGCCGTTATTCTGCGGCTTCCTAACATCGCTTGTGTCCACCTAATTGTGGAAGGCTCCAGGCCCCTACGCGCCATAGCTCTTGCTATCGAATCAAAGGAAGTGTTGTCAAAGGCACCGTCTACGTCGAGAAAGGCACATAGCGCTATTTCTTTGTTGACAAAGGCTCCTTCAATCTGTCCGCTAAGATTGTGCAGGGCTGTTTCTGTAGGTTTGCCCACTTGGTAGGCAAACTGGTATCTGTGGAGGGGTCTGTTTACTAGATACTCCCTCCTGATGTGGTCATCAATAATCTTTTCCATTATTTTTAGAATGAATGATGAAAGTCTTATGGAGCGATAGGATTTAGGCAAATCCGCTGGCCTGTTGCCTGCCTTTGGTATGAATACCACCCTAACGCCTCTCCACACCTGTGGAATGTACCCATGAGCAAAGCTTGCTCTAAAAAGTTTGATCAAATTAGGTAGTAGCATCTCCGAACCCTGCTGCATCAGGGCTGGGAAAATGCCATCTTCTCATGGAGATTTGTAGGGTTTGAATGCGCTGATTGCCCATTTTACCCTCTGATATGTGAAGATTTTCCTCAAGAGACTCAGATCTTGACCGCGATGTCTTACAGCTACCTCTCCTAGCCATCCTAGGTCTCCCCGGTCCTGTATCTCCATAGCGCTAGGAAAGTGCGTCTGAACTAAGGCGTTTAGACTTTCCTTAATGTTGTTAGCGTAGCTTCCGTCCTCTTTCCGCAGAAGCCCTATTCCGTTTGAGTGGTCTTTCGAGAGGACCTTTTGGAGTCGCATCGCTGGAGTGAGTTCCTCAACTCCTTTGCAGAAGCTTCTCCAGGTTTTCCTCTTGGCCTTCCTCAATTCCTTATTATATGCTGTTAGGGCTGATCTATATTCTTCCCAATCGTTTTTGCGTTTGGCATTGTTGAACAGCGGTTGACTTATATCGCGGTCAATCTCTGTTTTGATATGTTCACAATACAAATGCCAGTCGGTTTTCTTGGGGGCTCTGTATTCCCTTACAGTGGGAGTCGGGGCGAGTAGGTCAAATCGGATCTGTTTGTGATCCGACATGTTTCGGGAAAGGAGTCCATTCCCGAAACATGCCACCTCCGTATTTTTTCGCTAATTAGCGGGCAGGCAAGCGTTAAGTCAAGTACTTGTTGCCTTATACTATTCACGAATGTAGGTGTGTTTCCGTTATTGACTACCGTTAAGTTATTGCTAACTAAAAATTCAAAAAGGGACTCACCTCGTTTATTGGTATCCGTGCTGCCCCATGATGTGATGGGCGTTGGCATCGCATCCAATAATTAGTTGCTTTTTCCTCACTCTGCAGTGGTTTAGAAGGAGCTGGATTTCTTCCGGAGGTATAGCTTCACCGTCTCCAGGGAGGTAGGCTGAGGTGATAACAACCTCTTGCCTACCTTCTTTCGTCGGCACCTCTATCATCACCGCGACCAAGTCTCTGTTGATGAATTCTGGAATTGGAAGAAATTTAAGGTTTTTGTAGAGCAGCATACCTGCTCTTGGTCGTTCATGCTTGTTTGAATAAATCAACTTACATGTTTGTGTCGGTAAGCCTTTAATTTGGTTCCCGTAGGACCAGGGCTCTTGTATTAGCCCCACGTCCAGTGATTCCTTGATAAATCTTCTGCTAAGCACATCCGAGGCAGCTTTAGCATGGTGAAGATTTATCTGGATCAAGCATATGGTCTTCATTGCTCCTTACGTGTGGTCTTCGGAGGTAGTGGGTCCCTGCGTCCCATTCCATCTCCTCCTGACCTGGCCTTTCCTTTGAGCGGTACCTGCTTAGGCTTTTGAAAGCTCTTTTTCGTTGAGGAACCACTCGCGCTTTGTTCAGCATTCTGTTTGGAGGTGTGGGGTTTCGCCCTGTGGAGGGAGCCTTTACTACAGTAGCAGAGCTACTTGTAGGCTTATTCTCCTCTTTTGAGGTTTCTCCCGCCTCTGCTTTAGGAGTCGCTGAACTCCTCTTGGGCCTCAGTTGGATTAGGCCAAACTTAAAGCTGATGACGTAGTCCCGCTTTTTTAGGTTTTCGGCTGATAGCTGGTCAACCGAGAAGGTAAGATTTGCGGAGGTTTTCTCCGTTCCTCTGTTCAGAATCCTCCATTCTGACACTTTTAGTCTTTCGTTTTGGGCACCTATTAAGTGCAAGATCCTTTCGTTGGACTCTTGTGCACTATTAGGGAAGAATGCCACGAGTATCTCTGGCCGAGGAATGTCTTTTTCCTCTACAGCCATTAGATCGGCCACTTCCCATGGTTTCAGCTGGCTGACAATACCTTTCAGCCAGTCGGCAGTGGCTTTATCCACGCAAGTAATCACAATAAAGCCAGGTTTGAACATCGTGCTTAGGAACTTGGGTTTTATAGCTCCTTCCTTTAGCAAGACGATTTCGTCCAGTACACTAGACTGAACGGCCGTAAGTTGGTCCGTACTCAGTAGTGTCTCTGGGAACGATTTGGCCAAGATTCCGATCTGCACACTTTCAGCCATGTGCTTGAAGGTTACGATCGGTGAGGGCTGTTTCTTCTTTCCTTCCACAATCTTGGGTTTTTTAGCTTCTCTGGGAGGCGTAGAACCATCTGATCTGGTTCTTTTCGGACCTTTCTCAGAGGAAGCATTCATCGGCTGTAGGGCTAGTTTTCGGGCCTCTGGTTCAGCGTGCCCTCTTTCCAACAACCACCTAAAACGTTTCCTTGCGGCTCCGTTGAGTCTGATCTTTGGTTCCTTAGGCTCCGGGGCAACAGGTGTCCCCTCCCTTTCGGCTTCCATAGAGTGCTCTTCTCCTTCGCTAGCGGTGAGAAGCAGTTCCAGATTGTCCATTGAAGCAGGGCTGGTAGCCTGATCCACAGAAAGACTTTCTAGAGCTTGGAGGCAGTCAGCTGCCTCTTCAGAAATGGGTGCCTCATCGGCTTTCGTTTTTTCATTTATGTTACTCATAATGATCCCACGAGTAGCTAGGGACGGTCATTCACCCGCAGCAGAGCCCTGCGTTCACTACGGGAAGGCTAATTGAAACCGGAGGTTGCCTGGTATCCGGAGTCCAGCACATTAGAGACTTGGCTTCCCCCCACCCTTGTAAACCTTCGGCATGTGTTGTGCCACCTTGGTTATTTGGGAATTTTTTATTGTGGTCTTCATCCACTCGGCCGGCCGGTTAAGGCAAGCCCCCACAGCTGTAAGCCACGGTTTGTATTGGGCAGGTATCCACGGTTAAGCACCTCCACGCTGATGAGTCCCAATACTTTAACGGATGTATTAGTCTGACTCTTCACCTACTGCCATTACCGACATGGGAGACCCTGTCGGTAACTAATTACCCTCAGCACGGCTAGTAAGCGCATAGAAGCACGCAAGCCCTCCGCCACGTCAAGGTTACATCCCACACATCTTCGATGGGGTTTAAATCCGGGGAACGGAGTGACCATCTCAAAAAATATTAACGCCTCCTTCTTGGAGAAAGTCTATAGTTACGAGCAATATGGGGACGTGTATTATCGTCAACATAGCATGCAGCTGTCATACTGCCCCGACTAAACAGAATTGGTGATCGGCTACCGTAAACAATAGCCCCAAAACCATTACTCCAACAGTTCTGTGTACATGCCTCTCAACAGCAAACTCGATATCGCGTCGGTCTCTACGCCTGCGTTGTAGCCTTCTACGGCCATTGTGCATACCTAGACAGAATCGGGATTCGACGCTGAAGGCGATATTATGCCATTCTGCTTCCCAATGCTACCGTTCTCTGCATCAGTCCAAGCTTTGACGACAGTGGCCCGCAGTCAAAGAAAACACTAATCGTGGACGGTATAAACAAAGTCCAAAGGCTCGAAAGCGGCGATATAGTGTACGCATTGTAACAGGTCTACCTTCTTTACCGAACCATTGGTCAGTGATTTGACGCGTTTTAGCAAAACGGTCTAATTGAGCTAATTGTCTAAAGCGCTTATCTTGATGCTCTGTGGCGGACCTCGGTTGACCACTTGGTCTTCTTCGTGTTTTTCTACATTCTTTTGTCCACAGACGACACACACGCATTACCTTCATTGCAGTACAATTAACACACGGCCAATTTCTCGATAGAACACACCAACATGTCGATAGGCAACAATTCTATCCCGGTCAAAGTCATTAACACGGTGATAATTTTGACCTCTTCGCACTCTAGGTATTTTGTTACGTTTAACACTTGTAGACGGCCACGCAATAACTAAACTTTTCTATATACATATATTAGTCAGCTCTCATAACATGAATCTCTTCGCGGAAAAGTAAGAGAATTGTTTCTTTCGCAAAAAAAGTATCGAATGATAAAAGGTTGACATTCTTATCATAGCATGCTTTAAATACACAGTCATATTGATGTCAAAAATTCAAAAACAACGAATTATTTCGTCTGCGTGTAACACTTCTAATGTAACTGAATATATTTACACTTGTTGCAGGAAATATTGGGACACCTGCAATCGAGAATTTTAATTTTTTTTTGTGTAAGTGAAGGTTTGAGAGAACGTGTTTATTTATTAAATTCTTGAATTAATTTATCTTGTTGAAGTGTAAATACGTGCTTTGAAAGCTTCTTTTATAAGAATTTTAAAATTCCATATTGTAGATGTCCCGATTTTTCCCGCGAGAAGTGTACATATGTAGGTTTGATATGTATTAAACAAAAATAACTCCAAGTTGTGCTCAAAAATGATGGGAATGAAATTCAGAAAGAGACTTAAGGTCCAATATAACTGGCAACCAGAAAAATGTTAGATACTATTATAAGCCTCTTCGGGTGTTTACCGTCTCATGGTTTGTAATAAATGTACAGTACAAAAGAAAAGTATATATATATTAAAATAAAACTCGACGTTTTGCCACTAAT
>ML218570.1:31772-52576 GCA_004785975.1 Popillia japonica
TGTGGAAGATATTCTTGCACAGATGCGTAAAGATACAAAATGCACAACTATCAGCAAAATTGTTACATTATATGGGTAAAAACAAACTAGTACACTTGAAGAATTTTATCGTTTATTTTTAAAGCAACACACACACTCAAAATTATATAGTAAGTGATGCAACGGTAGTCTTAACAACCAATACAGCTTCGGCAGTAGCTATAGCTGCAACCACTAAAAGAAACTGCGAGAATAATCCAGGATGCGTATTTATGGTTTCCAATTTTGCACAGATTTGTAATAAGGGTTTACTTACAACTTACTAGAGCGACGAAATATAAATTCATTTTTATGTTAATAATAGGTTTTGTTACTTAAAGAAAAATATATTTTAATGCGAATGTCTTGGAGGTTACATATTTTGTATTTTTTTTAGAGTTCCTAGTACTGTTTCTGTAAGCAATTTGTAATACTATTAATGTAGAAATACATCAAATTGCTTCTTTACCAATTCCACATCATAATAGATGTTGCCACGATATATTGACAAACGTCGATGTTATATATTGGAAACTAATTCGTATCCAATTTGTCCTGAAACTTTAATGTCCGTCGAAATTCACAAGTCCGTTGTTATTAAATTTGACACATCCGTCGTCAAGAACGTAACGAACGGCTTCTGCATTATTTAAACGCATTTCAGCAACAAGCGCTCCATCACTGCCCGACTAGCGTTCGTGAAACGTCCATATGAGACACTGTAATTTACTAATTTCCATTCGAAACGTTTCTGTCAATTATTAAATTGTCTATAATTGCACGCTCTCCACGTTAAATTTGATTTAAAAGATGTTAAACCTTTTATCATCATCAACAGCAGCGACGAACTACTTATCTCGTTGCCGGTATAATTAACAATGACTTATACCTAATTATACGAATATACGATTCAAATGAAGTACAGCTAAAAGTATCAATTATCTAACTGCTAATGTTTTTCAAAAGAGCTTTACGCTGGCCAATGTTCATATGTATATAGGTAATATATAAATTATAGATAACATTACTGATCTGTTACGCACATATAATTAATACATAAGCTATGTGCACTAGTTCTAAAATTATTTCTAAAATTATTCTTGTTTAAATCAGTTGCAGATCTAGCAGATGATCCAGACTAAGCTTTCATTTTTTGTTCTAAATACGATAGAAAAGATCATTCAATATCACGTAAGACAAGAGCCTCTAACCAATGTGTCTATCCAACCCCACACAATTTTATGGAAAAAGCGAAGAGTGTCTTCACAAATCACAAAATAGCGGAATGCGTATTTACCCATGTAGAGAATGCAACAGTCTTTAAAACAATACAGAGACCGAAGGGCCATAGAACCTCTCGGAATTCGATAATTCCATGTTAGAAAGCCGTACTACTATGGTACCAGATAGGAAAGTTTGGTGACATTCAGACTAATACAGACGTGTCCTCAAGATGGAGTATTAGAGATTGTATTTTGGTCTTTGGTGATTGTTGACTTAACGCGTGAAGCGTTATGGAGATGTTGCAGTCATTACGGTTACAGCAGTGCAAACATAAGAAGGCTATGAGTAGCCTGATATTTAATACTAACAAAACTGCATTAAAGACTGACTAAGTATCAATCCAAACTAGAAAATAGTTGTCTCCTTTACCAAAAGGAGGAAGTATTCTAGATTATTCTATAGATTCACTAATCGTAATCGGATAACAACTAATATACATATGTATAACACAAGTATTTAGGAATAGTCCTTGATCAAAAGGTAACGCAAAAAAAATATTTACAATGCACAAACGTCAATTGGGCACGATAAAAGCTTTTTGGGAAAATTTAAGCATTCATCTCTCTGGCTATCACAGGCAACCCAATCGCCCAGCTGCCATAATGCAAGTGCTAGTATGACACACTAATACAGTTGCTAGTCATAAGAACTGACGTTCTAACCACTCACCGATTTAGACTATTGTGCCATGTAGGCGCTGAAGACTTAACCGGACGTCGACAAATTCTAGGAGACTTTCAAATATATGCAGAATTATTAAACAAACCAAGGGTGAGTCATGGATGTCAAACTGAGTCGTGATTGACCATTTAGTGGGCTACGTTCAAGCTGTGAGGATAATAGTTCTGGAGGCTAAAAATTTAAAACTAAATCACTTGTCTGGTATACGGATGGATCCCAATGGATGAAGTAGTGGCAATTCTTATTATCGATCGAAACACCAATCTCTTAAAAACAATAGAGCTATCTCCAACAATTTTCTAAGCGGATCTGCACACTATAGATTTCTGCGTCTGAGAATGCCAGAACAAAGAGATGAAGGGAGCAAATATCCATATTAACAATAGTCAGGTCGCTATAAAAGTCGGTTGATTTCATACAACTTTGAGTCTAAACTGATTTGTGCAAAGTTATGTGGCTGGGCACAAATAACAGGCTATACCTTATATGAATTTCAGAAAATAATCTAATGCTAAAGGAAATGTCAAGACAAAATCGAGAGCTACTATATCTACCTGTCATTGAACTGAAACCATTCTTTGACGTTTACAAGAGGCTACTTAGAAAAGAAGTTCAAGAATGGAAGATCAAAGATAGTGTCTTGCTCTGAAGAACAACTACCAGATCATGTCAAGTGAAAAAAATTAAAAACTTTTAGCCAGATAAAGAAAGTAAAGGGCAGCAACGAGGCTTCTAACTAGTAATTGCCAGATAATCAGATATAATTTCAAAGAGATGGGCAAAGTAGGTTAAAACACTGATCGATTTCTTGTATGTAGTACCGAACGTCTATTTTGTCTAAAGTTTCAGAATTCAGGGAAAGCAATTTGAATAGACCATACTGCAATACATTTGTTTTAAAGCAAATTCAATTTGAATGAAGAGCTTTTCAAGTTAGTAAATCGATAATAAAGGCTAAAAGAATATATTTATGTTTGTTACCTTAGATATTTCAAAATATGTATAAAGTTATTAAAGTGATAGAATCTACGAAACTTTTTAATTTCCAAAATAAATGCGATGACTCAACTCTTTAAAATGCTATAACTTTAAATCAGGTTTATTTTCGTAAATATTATAGAATTACATCGTTTATAACTAACAAACGTACTTTACTATTTGTTTGTAGTTCTTGATGTAACTAACAATCTATATGGCATTTAAAATATAAAAATGGTTTTTATTCCTACACTGTATAATACCAACAACCTTAGCACTATAAGTGCCTAGGGCTTTTAATATTATCTGCGAGTCTCGACGAACAAATGTTAAAATTACCGAAACGACTTCAGATTCATTGAGTCGAGGCCGATTGCATCAACGCCCGCTTCGAAATTAAAACTAAATATAGCGCTAAAGAAGAATTTAATTAGCTATCTCGAAGTTAATTTTATTTCGAGACACTCGAGAAAACTTTGCCGGCCGGGCGCCTGCTCTTCACCTTTTAATATAAACAAATTACTTAGATGGCAGTTTATTAAAGACGAATACGAAAGAAATGTGTTTATTAAAACTTTTTTACGTACTCATTTCCTATCTTGGACGACATGAAAAGAACAAAAAGAAAAACTAGACCGACAATATAAAACAATTGAAGGATAAAAATCTTTATTTAAAAAGCCCCACTTGCTTTATTTTGGTGAACATACAATAGTATGTAGTACTTTGCAGTAAACTGCAAAAGTTATGTACACTATATACTGAAGCGATTTACTGAATATTTATTATTTTGAAAAACAAAATGATAAAAAAATTATTTATTTGAGCAAATATACGCACAACGATATTAACCCACTATATTACATTATTAAAATGCAAAAGAACAGAAATCTATGGGGTTAAGAAAATGAAACTTGTAGCCCATAGCAATATATGTATGTAAATATAGATTATTTGCAGAAGTGCACAGAATTTATCTTCAGAGGCAACAAAATTATAGCCTAGATAATTGCGAGCAATAGGTTTCATCCAAGTAAACAAAGTGTCCATGCCGTCGAAAAATCCGAAGAAGTAATAATACAGTCAGGAGAAGAGAACAGCAATACGCAGACATCCTTAGAACGGTTGAAAGATGTATTAATATCGACCAAACGGAAATCAGAGTAAAACGATTAAAGAGCTGATGAAAGGTCAAAGAGGTAAAGATAAAGCCGAAACCCTAAGGCAGGAAATAATAAAGAAAATGACAATATGCACATCGAAATACCAGATGAGCTAAAGATGGAAGCTGCTGCAAGAATGTACCCCTTTTATGATTGAGGTACTGGAGTGGGTGATAGCGGGTATGACAACAGGTAAGGCTCCTAGCCTGGATAAGCTACCACCAGAAGCAATAAATGAGGTAACTAGTTCTGCACCAATACTTGAAAAGGTAAATCCACCATAGAAGCTATAGAGACGGCAGTAGAAACAAGTACATTAGTATA
Organism: Popillia japonica; assembly: GCA_004785975.1. Lineage (NCBI taxonomy): Eukaryota > Metazoa > Arthropoda > Insecta > Coleoptera > Scarabaeidae > Popillia > Popillia japonica. The sequence goes on from ML218570.1 coordinate 36,221, forward strand.
GTAGTACACGATATATTCTAGTCACAATTGATATTAGAAATGAGTTCGGTCAAGCCTCTCATAAATTAATTATAGCAAAATTGTACGAAAGAAAGATCTCCCAGTATCTCATCAATGTAGTAGCAAAATAACTGGAAATTAGAAGAATAGTGGGTAGACGGTGTACTGCACTATCACACTGGAGTCCACCACACCATCCATAAAGGATTTTCTTCTCAGTAAAAAAAGGTGTAGGTACAACAAGAAATTATCGTTTATTTTGACAAAATAAAAATTCTTGTGTAGGAAATAGTACAATTACATTCACAAAGTTTGTATTGCCTTCTAAAAGAGATTGGCATTGCTTAAGTTTTATAATCCTATCTGCAATAATAGAAGATACTTTCAAAGAAATAAATATAAACAGTGCCTAATATCATTTTGTGGCAATTATTAGAAAAATATACACCTTTTGATTAACAACTGTTGTTCTACGTAACTTAGAACTATAATGTGTTATTCTTATTGTTAGTAACATAACATTTACTGGTCTACATTTTTTTCCTTTCCGCGTGTTTTATTTTAGCCAAAATGACATGCTTTAATCAAATATCGCTCTCGCTTGCAGTAATAATTTTTATTCCCTATGTAAGTTTCACTATAGCTGTTATGTGCCTTCTTTTGGTTCTTCTTAAAGTCACCTTACCTTGTGCCTAGTATATAAGAGCTTTAACATATTGACTGACAAGAATACTCTTACCGCGCACTGTTGGGTGACGTCATATGATATTCGCGTTTAGCATAGTAAACACATCAAGCTACCATTATTGGTTGCCATTCGTCACTTACTAGAGCGCGAGCGAGATATAGTCGACAGCTTCAGCGTCTAGATGGGTAGCCAGTTATGTGAGAGATCGTTCGAGTTCGGGATTCATTCTTCAAAGAGACAGAGGAGAATTGTATTTCGATCAATCTACTATGGTGTGATTGGGTGCAGAATGAGTAACAGCATAGTAACGTTAGAGCCACTCCGCTTCGCATCGTGGCTTTGAACTCGTTACTCGTGCTTTAAAGGTCGATTATGCACTGGTGTCATAATATACTATTATTGATCATATGGCATTAGGACGCATTATCAAATTACAATGACAAGATTACAAACAAACATATACAGGATTAATATAGGCTACCGACTGTGAGGACGCCATCAGGAAATCTTCATGTGTCTCTTCATACGCTGTCCTAGGGCAGTCTTCTGTGGTATGTTTCACAATTTGGATTTCACCATGCACATTCGCAAAAGAGTGTCGGCTTCTTGCCCCATTTATGTAGGGAGCAGGTGCATCTACCATGCTCGACTCGTATACAGTTTAGAGTTGACCATCTTTTACAGTTTTGGATTACTCGTCCTACCCGTCCAGATGATAGAAGAGTGCGAACGAGCACTAACGACTACCCGAAGCACAATTGGAAAAACATGGAGATTAAAACCACGTATGATGCATTGGCTGTACTCTGCAGTGGTAAGATCTATGCTAACCTATGGCTGTATGATTTCGTGGACTAAAGTTACACAGAAGCAAGCGATTACAAAACTCGCAAAGGTTCAAAGGTCAGAGGCCCGTGTATTACTGGTGCTGCAAAAACCACGCGAACATCTGCTATGGAGACCATGCTAAACCTGCCTTCCTTGGACATTTACATAAGGGAAGAGACAAGAATAGGGGCAGATAGACTGAAATGCGGTGGAAACTGGAGAACCCAATTTCTTCGGGGCATGCCAGAATAACCACTGAGATTACACGCCATATCTTTGAAATGGGCTGTGATACAATGATTCCCGAACTCTCCTTTGATAGACCATTCAAGGTTGTCTAGATCGGGATGAGTAGAAAGAAAACAGAAACCAGGAATCCGAACCTAGATCTGGTACGCAGACGGGTCAAAGAGAACGACAGGTTCTGGTGCATGTATATATGGAGAAATCCTGAATCATGAAGAATATATGATATTGCACCCCACTGTTGCAATAAAACCATTGAGCATATTTGTGTAAATGCACGGCAGAAGTTGCAAGCTTAAGAAGCCTTACATGCTGTAATGCCTATATTGACATTGTTTTTGCAATAAATGTTATTAGTTTAATAAATCACTAAAACTGTGTATAAATTATTCGTAATTATTACGCTATCGCGCTCTAACCTTTTCAAGAGTATTAGAGCTAGCAATGTACTTATACAAAAAAGCAAGCAGAACATGTATTCGTAAATAAATGGAAAACCAGGAAAACGCCCAGCATCAACCAACACCCACACAGAAAAACTTGTGGGGTAAGTTTCCCAGATTTCACATTTTTACTGTTTTTGTTGTTCTAGGTTTGAACAGAGTTCTCTCAAAATTTCAATTTTTCAAAAAAGAAAGTGGGTTAATGTAGATAACATAGTGCTTTTCTTAATTTCTCCACGAAGTATGCAATAACAGAAGACTGAAACATCGGAACAATGCAGAACAACCTGGACCAATCAGTAGATTTTTAGTAAATTCTGTAAAGAATTCTATCACATTTTGTTAAAAATATAGTGTCCGGAAGAAAATTTAATTCTAATTACGTTGTAATATTAGTAGTGGTATCAGAATGTATTTCCTCAGAATGTATTCACCTTGAACCTGCAGTTATAATAGCTGTTTCACATCAATGAAGGACTTAATAACCTTAAGGAACAGGTGGGTTACTTTCTACAAAGAAATACTTGCTTGCTAAGACCTATACGCCACATAGTATTGGCACTTGTTTCTAAACTACCTTTTCAATTCTTATCTTGAAAAGATTTCTGTCCCTACCTTATAATTCCTAGACTTCTTACGGCCCTACTACTATACGATTTACTACTACACTGTGACGTCATTTCATTCAGTTTCTCAAGATTACTGGGTGTACATAAGCGTGTCGAATATCGTGGAGTAGACACCAGTGCCTGATACCAACGATACGAACCGGCTCACCTTCAACCAATTTAAATATTTGCGCTTGAATACGCTGCCAGGCGAATAATTCCGTAGAAACGGAACAAAAGGTTCTCTTTCACTATCGCATGGTATAATGGTCACGGTAACCCTGGCACTCTACAACATTTGCATATTAGTAGTTTCGACAATAGCATGTAGAACCGTATAGGTGACATACATGCAAGACCAAGCATGCAGACGTACGTCGCGGCATGTGTGCGTTTTTAGAAGAGGGGTGCAACCCTCCCCAGCTGTCGAGCACGTGGACCCCTGTTCTGCAAACCCTGATAGATCAAAACACCTGGTCCCATCATCCTATGATTACAAATATTGTATATATTTTTTGTACGTGTAGGTACGTACCACCTCGTAATGTACTGTATCGTTAACTATACGGTGAATATAGTCATACGTATTTTTTACCGGTTTAGTTTTTTTTTCTGTCGTATCTAAGGGAATATAAAAAATCCGGTTTCTATAATGCCGCTTTTAGATGCCACGCTCGATAAAAACATGAAAATAAAGCAGAGAGCTTTTGCAAAAGCTCAATGATTATTTTGATTTAATGGATTTCATTATTTATTTCATTTGTTGCAATATTTGGAGAACTATCTACATTTCAACTATAATTAATTGTCCTACATTTTTGAATCGTGTTAATCATGTAGATTTGTTTGATTTAGTTATAGTTGTTTCGTCGTAAATATGTGGAAATGAAAACAAAGATTAAATATACACCTGGCGTTATTTTTTTTGGTTTTATATCTGTATAATTTTATTATCAACATCCCTTTACGTTACATTCGACACTAGAACGTTGAACCCTACGAAGAAAATTTTGTGACAACAAAGAATAAAGGAATAGAATTTAATTCATTGCAGTGCACGTAAGCAATACTATTAATAAACTAAAAATGAATAAGTTTTAAAAAGTGTGCACGTGTTCCAAATGCGTTAAATTTCAACAAAATTAAGTTAAGCAATCTGAAATGATAACAATGGCAAATGTGTATAGCAACATAAAAGTAAGGAATTATTTAAAAGAAGAAGTTTTAATAATAATGCTCAAATATACATTACTCTGCCTCAATTACTTTGGTTATTCCCAGCAAAATAAAATTACTAATTATAAGAAAGGTTTTGACGTAAACCAACAACTAAGAGTAATCGGATTCATAATTAGGAATTTAAAAAGCCAACTGCTCGCAAACCGTCTATTAATCGCTCGATAACAGAATCCGTTCCGCAATAGGGTTTTGACACTATCAATTAGGTGGTGCGGAGCACCACATGATATAAAAATAATGTTTTCAGTAACGCAAAACCGCACTAATTTTATCATCTAATTCTTGTCCTAATACACGATTGGTTAAATATACATATTTGCTTTCCTGCAAATCGCATTTTCAACGGAAATTTACAGCATTAATGAATAATTCAATTCCAATTGTATTACCATTACAGTACAGAATATGTTCAAGCATAAATATATGTAAACATTGCCACGTTTGCTTAGGTTCAGACAATGTTGTCTTAACAATATAAATATGTAGTAAGATCGTATCTATCAGTCCACGCTCAACTTCTTTATTTACTTTGGGGCCAATGGTTTAATCGAAATGGGTTGTCAGCATTTATTATCAACCATTGCGCCATAAATTACACTGATCAACAAATTTAAAGTTTTTTCTTATTCCTAGTTGCAAATAGGTAAAACTAATTCATTTTTATTATACAGAATCCTAGTCTGCTTTTAGTTTTTGATAGCACGTATAGTTTCAGTGCAGAAATTGAATTTGCATAGAAATAAAATGCTGAAGTAACTATATGCATTTAATATATTAACATGTACATCACACCCATTAAAATGTTCTATTTGACAATTTTCTTCTCTAATCTGTGCCCAACAGCAATCACCCAACATGTTCGCATCCGATTTTTCTGGAACCGCTTGATGGAAATGCTCGCCATGCTTGTCTCTTACAGCTCCCAAAATGTTTGGCAAAAATACAGATGAGAATATAAATAATGCATCTTTACCGACATATTACATGCCTCGTTATGGTAAGCTGGAGATTCCTGAAATTTTCCGCTGTATTGTTGCCCAAGAAGCTGAAACAGTGCCATGCCACTTTCTCTTTTGCTGAAAGAACTGCATTTGTCATTCATTAATGGTCGAATTTGGGAACGCCCAAAGATACCTTCTTTTATCTTGGGTTCGCCGACGTTTGGAAGTTTGTTTTTATCTGCTGCGAAGCATTACCGGTAGGTCCATACCTTTTACAATATTCTTTATCAGCCCTAACTTTATATACCAAGAGGGCAAATAAATATTTTTTCAATCGGCAAGGCTTCTCCAACTGTCTACTTGTCCAACTTTTTACAATGTAATGGTGCAATTTAGCACGACTATCCTATTCGCAGAAAAAGCAGCTGTATTTTGTAAATTCTAATTACATTTCCAATAAAGTTATAACCATGCACCCTAATTGCAAATATTGACCTTGACAGCGATTTGCTAGCATGATCTATGTGATGCTCCCAAGATAAATTTTTGTCCAATATACAGCCTAACAATTTTACTGTGGTACATTCAGGCGGATACGTATCATCCAAACGAATCGGTACTGGGACATTCTTTTACCTGTGATAGTCAAAAGCAATAAAGTTTGTTTTTGCTGCATTTAGTATCAAGCAGTTTTTCTGCGTCCATTAAAGCATTGTACGTGTACATTCAGTACCCCTACTGGACAGTTCCGAAGAGTCTACTGCCGTAAAAGTAGATGAAGTGTCATCCGCAAATTGGCACAATCTCTCCACTTTAAAATTTACATGAAGATCATTTACAAATATTACAAAAGGCAGTGGGCCCAGAACAGACCCCTGGGGAACCCCTACATTACTATGGTCTTGTACTATCGCGACCCGATCTGAACGATCATTTAAGTATGATTTAATCCATGCAAAACACGGTCTTCTCAAATATTTTTGAAAATACAGATAGAACTGATATGGGCGATAATTTTCGATATTTTGCCGATCACCTTTCTTGTGAATGGGACATATTTTGACTAACTTAAGAGGTGAAAGAAATAAGCCCTGTATAAAGGATAAATTCACTAAGTAGACCAATGGAAGCGTAATAGACTCAGCTACATATGTAAGGATGCCTGCGGGAATTTCATCCATACCAGTAGACATTTTATATGGGATACTCATAATAACATCTCGAATTTCGTTAGCGTCTGGCGTAAATAGATGTAAACTGGCGTGAGTTACTATATTAGATGCAGGGTCCCCATGCTTGTGTATATCAATACTATCAAAGTAATCACTGAACGGTTTAGCAAACTCCGCGAAATCACTAACAGATTTGTTTTTATTTTTTAATTCAATGTAAGGCTTTTCTTTGTTGGTGTTTATCGTACTATTTACTATATTCCAAACGCAATTATTCTTATTAGAGGCCGTCGCAATTAAATCAGAGTTGTATCTGATTTTGGTTTATTTTAGAAAATTGTCGCAATATTTGTTATACATAGGTATTTGATATACTCGTCCTTCGTACAGCGTCCATCTATTACCAATGCATGAAGAAATTTAAGATATTGAGAAACCTGCAGCACCTCAGGCGTCACCCAACATTTTCCATTGTCATTTACTTTTATTTTCCGCAATGGAAAGCAGGTTTCAAAATGATAGTAAAACGTATTAAAAAAAGTATTATAACTAATATCCAGTGCTAGCTCCGCAAACACCTAATTCCAATTTTCAACTTCAAATATGTTTAACGAATCTTTTTATGTTATCCTCACTAAAAGTACGCCTATAACAATAAAAATCTCTATGCTTTCTTGCCGTAATTGTAAATCTAATCAATTGGGCATAATGATCAGAGAAACCAGGATCGAGACTCATTGCCTTACACAAATTAGTACAGATATTAACAGCTACATTGTCAAGAGTCGATCGGGCATGGCTTGTAACCCTGGTGAAACCATGCACTAAAAGTGTCATACCATAAGATGAGAACATATCCGATAGCGTTTGCGATGGACGAGTAGGCAACGACGTGTCAATGTTAAAGTCTCCGCACACAAAGACAACTTGATTCGATGGTAAGAACTTGCAAAGAATAGCATTTAGCTTGTCAAAGAAAACGCAAAAGATCGTCTATAGGAGATCTGTACAATGTCACAACAGTTATTTTCCAGCTTCATGCACAGACCTCAGTTATACAATACTCAAAGTCTTTCTCTACTGATGGATTATTCGATTTTTTAGAAAAAAGCATTAAGAGAATTTTTAACAAGTATTGCTACACACTGGTCTCGCATAGCCGCTGCAGAAACCTAAGTTCATTCTCAGTTAGCCAGTGCTCACTAATACAGAATACATCATTTATGAGGTTGGAAATCGATTGTAATTGTATGTTCCGCGAAAGATTAATTACGACCCAAATTCTATACAGATCTCCTACACCAACAAAAAAATCTACTAACAACAATACAAAATATGTACCTATAACTATCAAACGAACAACTAACAGCTTAACAAGGCAGCAGTTGTAGGTGTCAACGTACGCACACTTTATGCTAATATAACCACAGATGTAACTTTATGCAAATGTACTACGCAATATTTTGAAGACTTAATTTTTCCAACACGCGCATGAATAAATATGTATGCTTGGAATTTCTAACATCTGTTCCATTTTATTTTAGCATTTTCAAATATTAACAGCGTCCTAGTAATCTTTATCGTAGTTATTTAATTGTAATCCAAATAAGAACCTTATATTATATCGTTAATTATACCTTATATATTCGCATATCCAGACGTATACATTCGTGTTATTTAGACGTTTGTATACGCTTTATTAGCTCGCGTAACTTTGGGGTATCGAAAGGGATTTCGGAAGACAAGCGAGGGTTAACTGAGGCAGGTGAGGTTTGGTAAAAAAATCGATACAGACGGTCACCCTATAACATGAATCATTTTCGCTTGCCACCCTTACCTGGATAAGAAAAACAACGTACTATATTAGATATGTGTGTTTTACCTGATGTTTCATTACAACGGATGATTTTTATGGTCGTCTTAACAGGAATTATTACCTGTTTCCTTTTACTAACATAGCTTTTAAATTACGCCAGCTATGGATCAGGCTACAGTGTTTAATTTTTATAAATATGTAGTAATTAGAGTATTTACGTACAATAATAATAAATGTACAATTGTTCGCAAACATTACAAATTTTTTCTTGAAATTGACTTGTATGCCTATTTATATTGCTATTCATATAACATTTTCATATTTGGTTGTATTATAATTCAAGTCAATCAAAATTTAAGCTCATACCTATTTTGCTTGTTATTAATAATTACATTTTCTATAATTATAGAACGAATAAGGTTGGTCATTTGAAATTGAAACCAGAGGAAAGATGTTAAGTGTTAAAAGTAAATACAATTAGCGCCAATGTGATTGAGTATGAACAAGATTAAATCGATTTAAAAACATATACATAGATAATAAATACAGTAGCCGCTCGATAATGTGAAGTAATAAAAACAAGTCCGATTCATAGTACTGAATTGTTCACACTAGTGGATAGATACGTGAAATAAGTTAAAATAATAGTATGTAATAATGATATATTATATAATGTATATAATATTTAAAAATGACGGGGGAATCGATCTGTTGTGTAAAAGATGAAATAGTTATTTACTCAATAGCTCAATATTTCGTTATTTATAACTTGTTCAGGGGCATGCTACAATAAGTGACAGTAGTTAATAAATATGGCCGTTTTAAAAGTTATTAAAATTAAATTATTAAAATAATAAAATCTAAACAAGCACTCTGTGTCTACATGTTAAAATCTGATACATTTATGTGCGTAAAATAGGTATATAAACTATTACAAAAAAGGAAGGAAGAAAAACACAGCTACGTGGAGTGCGTGTATGCAGTGAGTACCACAGAAAAATGTACTTATACTTATTGTTAGTTAATATAGAATTAGATTTTAATTTATTTATTTGGTGTTAAAGTTGAGAATGTTAGTTCAACTTTAACATCAAATAAATAAATTAAATCTAATTCAGAATGCAGATTTTTTTATAACGCATCTGCAAACATTCATAAATTGAATTGTGTGTTTGTTTTAAGCAGTTACAGCGTCACAACGAACAACCTGATATAACCGATGGATGCATCAACGAATTTAATAACTTGCTCGCCCATAACATGTGTGTTAAATATGTTCACTCTAAAGAGATGCAATTTTCGTTGGTTGGTTCACAGTACAGAACCTGTAATATAGTAGGTTCATATGTTCACAATACTGGATAGTTCATATTAATGGATGTTCACATTAATGAACGCCTACTGTATGTAAATTTGTAAATTATACTTTGTCGTAGCAAACCATCAATATCGGCAAAGTTGATTACAAGGTTACAGTTTCTTCAATCTTAAACGGCGATATCTCCGTTATATTTTTTCTACTTACTACATGCTATCATACAACACGGCTACCTTCTAAATACTGTCTATGGAAGCACGCTGCGGTGGTGGTGATTCCTAACCGAGGCCAAGATTCTTGGGTTCCTTAAAACTACCATCCCAGCTCCCTTCTGTATATTTGCATCTTGACATATAGGGCATATCATGCATATCTTGTGCGCAAAAAAAGCACACAACTAGAACTAATCAAATTCAACAAATATCAGGAAATGTTCCATGGTTTATTCAAAATGTCAATTTCTGACCAAATCTTAAAGCCTGTCCGCAGTTTTCACTCCAGCTTGCATAAAAAAATTTAAAGTGAATGTCACTTTGAAAGTTGATAGCACAGTAATCTGAAGGACAAGATCCTCCACAACAACATAAGGACTACATGTAGTATAGTTGATCGTCTTCTAAATACTAAACCTTCAGGCTGTACTCGTTAATTATTTCCAGCAGTGTAAGATAATCTCAATATTTGCAAGTACTTTTCATCGTTTACAGTTACCGATACGGCTTCTCCATTCTGCATTTCCTCGTAGAAAGAAGGATCAATGATAAAATCAGCGGTAAAACCGCACCAAACGGTGACTTTCTTATCATGAACATCTTGAACAATTTCTTGTAGATTTCCTTAAGTATTGACTTTACCACTCAGAGTAGAGTGTCTCTTGTTTATCCATAAAATACGGGATAACCATTCGGGTTCAATTTCCATCTGAGCCATTACTCGCAAAGAAAAATCGTACCTAGTAGCCAACACTGCCTTTTTTAATTCAAAGAACATTTTCAGTTTAGATGGATACATTTTTAGAATTTCACGTAATATTTTCCAAAAAGTGGTATTCGGCACTTGCAATCAATTGGATATCGCATTTGCACTGATTGCTAGTGGATTACATCTCTCTTTGACATGTCTGTACCATGGGGAAACGACAATAAACTATCTATTTGTCTATCTATCTATATCCTTATTTTCATAAAGAATCTCTGCAGAACATCACTAATTCTTGGTCTTCCTTTTTGGAAAAACTTTTTAATTATTTTTAAATTGTATTTAAATCATACGAAAACTGCTGTACATTTGCTTCATACCAGACTCAATTGGTCCTTAACCCTATCGTAGTAGTTCTCTTTATTTTTCTAGGGTTTGACCAAGATGTGTGGATGACATTTTTGACACCAACAAATGTAATATTGACGATTTTCTTAACAGATTAAATAATCGGTTTGAAACCATAGAATTTACATATGAAAAAGAGCAAAACAGTCAGCTACTCTTCCTATGTAGATACTTTAGTTACTAGAAATAAGTATCGTTTAGAATTTCATACATATGAAGAAAACTAGTACACTTCGTTTACATTCATTCAGATTGCCTTCATTGTGTCCAACACAAAATGGCAAGTTTGAATTTTTTGGTTTATAGACTGTTCACCTTTCCCTTGAACACGGTTAGAAATGAAAAAAAAAAAGCTTAAAGACATAAAGGATGCAGCCAGGTGTAATGGTTGCTAGTCTCAGATTACCTATAAGTTAATTATGAACTTTAAATATAATAATTTTTTGAAACAATCCACGACTTTTCAAGAAGATGTCAAAACCACACCTTTTGTTACTATCAGTTTTGCTCTCTTTATCACTAAAGGTTGGAGTAAAATCTTCAAGAAGCAGGTTCTTAGAATTGTTTACAGTCCGGGTACTAATTTGCTAAGTCTGATCGGTAACCCTAAAGATAAGGTTCAGCCTTTGGAAAAGTCGGAGAAATCAATTGTAAAATGGCTAATCTTATACATAACAGAATTGAGAAGTTCAGCGTTGCCATAGTGCAACATAGTTTCAAAAACGATCATAATATTGATCACTCTAATGTTATTATGTATAATTCCGCCGGTTAGTAATTGTAAATTTCTAAATGTTTTTGAAAGTTTGGAGATGTTCAAAAACAAGTCGTGTTTAATGAACAGTCAATGACAATGACAACGGGTCCATTCCACATTCATCATTGTTTTCTTTAAAACAAAGTTAATGATGCGAATAGGATTGATGTTGTTTACTTGTAACTTTTAGGTTTAGGTTAAGTTTATTTTATAATTTTGTTGCATTGCTCACGCTTTGGCAATTATCAAGGTGTTTGGTGTCTTTGTGGGAAAAGTGAGTCGTGTTTTACTTCTTCACTAAGAGATCCAGTGAATATTTGTGAGATATGAGATCAACAGATTCGTGTCGACCGTCCAATTTGAATTAGATGCTTGTTTATTACATGGCTACTTCACTCGAGACAATTCTATATTATCTAAGAAAATTATTTTAAGTTCAACTAAAGATTCTCTAGCTATATTTAGAATTAGGATAATAAGAAATTACCTGTAAATTTAACTAAACTTTCTAGCCACTAAATTGAAAATAGAATTTAAGAAAATGTTACTTAATGATAATTTTTAATCCGTTAGAGGATATCTTATGCATGAATTTGGATAATTTTATACAGAATTGTTGCATGACCTCAAAACATATGTTTCCAATAAACTGTTTCTATTTCTCGTCTATTTTCCTTGTTAGACTAACAACACTCCACTTATAGGTATACATCAGCTTAGATGTTTCGTTCCAGAGTAAGCGAGTATTTTCTTCCCTTTCGCCTTTTTTCCTACGCCCTTATGTATTCATCCCACTACTATAAGAAAAATAAAATACCTCGTGTATTACATACATGGAAGATGAAGTCCGAAGAGGAAAAAATATGAAGAGAAGAAATAATCTGCGGCAGAACGGCGTATCCAAACGGGTACCTAGAGGGATGATATAGCACTGACACACATCAAAGAGCCAATCTGATCGGCTTTGCCAGTCCCGCGCGCCTGATAGATATTTGATATAATTTATTCATGGGACGGGTGCAGCAACAGCACCGGCAATATGCCACATAAGAGGCTTACGACTCGAGACACATTAAAATCATATCAAATATGCATATCGCCGCCTGCATTTACCTCGGATTTCGGCCAAAGAAGAAAGAGGCAAAGCAGCACAGCGACGAACCGTTGGGAGCGAGCTGCTCCGGATTCTCTCCCGATTTGCTGCGTAACCAGGAGGAAACAGAAGCACTATGACGATGAATTTCATTGTCATACTACATTATACAGTAAAATTTGGCGAGAGGATCAGAGAAATCCGGTGCTGTAGGCAATGATGTTTCTGAATATCTAAAAACAATAACAAATACATACCTGGCAGCGGATTTTTCATATGTATTCAATTTTTTCGTAATCTTCAAATATTGTTATTCGTTAGTATAGATATGTTTTTTCGGGTCTTGTCGCATAACTATTCTTTATCTTGACGTTTCGCTCATTGTGCTATCAGCTTCTTCAGAATCAGCGAAACGTCAAGACAAAGAATAGTTACGCGACAAGACCCGAAAAAACATATCTACTATGGATTACGATCGTGAAAACCTACACTCAACTATTGTTATTCGTTTATTATCAAAAGGTTAACTACAATTACAGAAGAAATATTACAGAATTACAGGCATTATATCATCATTAATATTTCGCCGAGAATACGAGAATGTATCAGAAAATAACGAGATTGGCGGTATAACTTCTATAGAGGTAGAATTTTATAACATAAAAAACTAGACATGAAAGCCTCATCTTTAATGTACACATACTTTTCTTCAAGTAGACTTTAATTTAACTTTTGACGTTTATTACAAATTAATTATTGAATAATCAGTGTTTCACGTACCCATCCCAAAAATTAAAGTGAAGCGAAGACATACCTGAATTCAGTATCATCATATTATAAAAATCATCAATGCAATAGAAGCACATGCTCAAGTATTCTTTAAGATTTTTCTCTGCGTCAGTCCCAGCTCCCGCGGTAAATTATTATATGTATGTAAGTATGTATACATATACAGGGTTTCCACGGCCGAGTGGGAATACATACAATCGGTTTTCGGTGAATATTATCTTCACCCAAATTTAAAAGCTACATATTATAACTGGACTAACGATGCACATTTCCACAACCATAGTACAAAGAAAGGCATTTTAATAAAGCCAGAAAATTATTATTTTTAAATCTATTGCACGTGAATTTCTAATAAGGCTGTAAACATATGACAGGACTGCAAGCGGTCGTGGCGCAAAGGTTTACACAACGTCTTAATAACGCAATGCACGAATTGTTTAGGGTTCGAGTCCCTACAGATCAATTTTGTTGTTTTATCTTGAAGAAAAATGATTTTTACAATAAAAAACGATCGAGTGCTATTATGTGTTTCGCTTTTGAATTAAAAATTAAAAAAAAATTAAATTTATCTGTCGGAATTCGAACATTAAAAAATTCGTGCATTGCGTTATTAAGCGGTTGTGTGAGCTTCTACGCCATGGCCGTTTGCAGTCCTATCACATGTTAACAGCCTTATTTAGTAGAGGCAGTAGTAGGCATTTGGAAAGTTATAACAATTTTTACGTCTAAATTCAGGTGTGTTAAGAGAGTTAGTTCTGGAAAGAAAAAATGACCTTTTTTACACCATTGCATGGTTTGCCTACGTCTTCTATTCTCGCTGATTCGATAATTTAACAAAAAAAAATCTTCTATACAAGGTGAGTCAAAACTTGGGTCGTGAATTTTCTCACAAAATTTATATATATTTTTTATGATATTTATCGGCCCATTCATTTTTGTTAACCATTCCCTACCCCCCCTCCCTTTGGGTTTAGAAGATATTTCTGATTTAATATGAAAAATGCCTACAGTATACTAAATAAAATTTTCAAGATGTTGACTCGTAACATCCCAGTTGCAATTCAAACGATCGACTAACATTTCTGCATCAATATTTCGAGAAGCATCTATGATTCTTTCCATCATATCTTCCTATGTTGTTACCGTTAGCCCCACAAGAAAAAAAATCAATTTTTGTCAAATCCGGGGATCAAGCTGCCCATACGAGCCCCTCTTCCAATCCACCTGTTGGAAAATTTTGTATTGATTGTACTGGATGAATGGAGTAACAGTAGGAGTAATTTAAGCGTCATAGTTTGTGACCCGTCTTGTATATAATAATAATAACTGGTTACACAGCTTATACAGTCCGTTCCCATGATATTCAAGAACAGCCATTAAAACACTGGTATAGCCTGCTCTTCCTCTGTCAACGTTAGGAATTTTTACACGTACTGTTTCACCTACATTGCATGGAGGAAACTTTTCATTTGATAAAGATGACATTTTCTTTGCTTGTTCTGTCACACAAAAGACCCTTTTGTGCTTTTTTCTATCATTATCATTTCTTTGATTTTTCTTGCATAGATCACATTTTTCATTTCTGTTATCACAAAGCTCACAACCTGCTTCTTCTACAGCCTCGTTTCATTTACTTCGGTTAGCGTGTCATTTTCAATTACGTTTTCGTTTCCTGTTAACTGTTGAATTTTTGCCAGCTCTTCGATTGCTTCGGATGGAAGTAACGATGTTCGCCGACTTTTATGTCACAAGCGAACATAGTCTGGTAAGGTAACTTTTAATTCTATGATGAGAGACTCTACTTTTCATCAGTTGGATAAATGTAAGTCCTTCAGACCACGTTTCACTGTTCTCGTCTTTCATCTAAGTCATCAGCATACATTAGACATCTTGGCACGTTCAACATTGCCCTGTGACAGGCTATGGTGAGGTTTTTCCAAACCTGATCACATTTGTGTCAAACTAGACATATTGCGCTAACTTAGGTAATTTTAAAAAGTAATTCTGTACAAAAGACATGTTTATCAAAAAGGCCAGAAGATGTTTTCTAGCTATTCACCTATTAATAGTTGAAGAGATAGCGTCAAATCTTGCAAAAATGTTATTGAGGATGTAAATAATGATGTTATAGATCTCTCGTGTATCTACTGGAAGAAGATACATATGCAAGTTTTGGATCCATTAAAAGCAGTAACCATACCCGACTGCTTGTCAGGTTTTAGTAAATTACCATAGTGTTTTTTGTATTCTTTTTTGGAACAATGGTTGTCCTTAACCATTCGATGCAATTTTAAATTGTGTGATACTTACAACCCCTCAGTGGTAATGTAAGACATACTATTCTTGCTTTTTTGGATTCTACGCAATGAGAAACGCTTATCAAAATGATAGAAATACAAAACCAGGTGTTGCAACTTAAATTGAGAACTGACTACGGCGTTATCATTTTAGATATAATCTATATTTTAAAATTATAAAGACAATCGACCAAATCGTTACCGATGGAATATGTAGGTAGTATTACACGTAGGTACAACTACATACATTGAAGTCACAACTGAAATCAACGTTTTATAAATAAATTAATGTCTGTACATAATCTAGACATAGGGACAAACATCTATCTAGTTTATCCAGCTTACATCCCCGTATTAATGTTTTCTAAAATCCAATACCTATAGGAAATGGGTATACATTAAAACAACCACCAATAGCTGCGTAGGTAAAGGTTCAACGGAATGTATACTCGAAATTCTATACACCACCACCGGAGGCATCAATTTGTACGCATTAAAATATCATATTTCAACAGAAAAGTCTTTAATTTTGTGTTTATTTGGAAGTGCCGTATAAACATATCAAATATTTGTCTGATAACTAAGCTGGTCGTAAATTAACTAGCGTAGTTATTTTTTCGATTATAATTACAGTACATCTTAAATTTTGAGTAATACTTAACAAATTTGAGTGATCCGTCACCGAGCAGCCTTATCTTTTAATCCTTTCGTTTAATAAAAATAACATAGGTTTCAGTGTAATTTTTAATTTATTTTAATTGGAATCGAAAAAAAAATAACGAAATTTAGTTTAAA